>WYDI02157412.1:170342-227521 GCA_009867235.2 Psittacus erithacus
CAAAAGAAAAAGAAGTTACACTTAAATTCTCAAAATGTAATGCTCAACAGTTATTGATATGATGTATCTAAAATATGTCCCTTGAATTTTATTGTTTAAATAATGTGAAAGGTACAGTAGATGCTAAGTTGTGCAACATTCAGATATAAACTGCTTGTTTCGAAGTGCTTGCAATGCAATTATATCCAGTGGAAATGTGCAAAAGAAAAGAAAAGCAACTAGGCAAAGAGAAAGAGTACTTCTGAGTATGGCATTTGTTTCTAGGACATGAAGGGGAAAGAATGCAGTGGTTCTCCACGATACATCAGGGAGATTCCCAAGTAAATAAGAGCACAAAGAGAAAGGCCAGAATTTCCTGCTCATGTGCTTAACAGCTCCACAGGTCACTCTCCCCATTATAACCAGAATGAATCCTGGATGCAATTTTTTCTGGCTACTGCAAAATACTTTGTAGGAGGCAGCACTTCAACGCACTGAGAATCTATTATGAATTTAAGTAATATCCTGACATACTCCACAACCAGCTGGGGACCTGTGGCAATTGAAAGAGAGAGCCAAATTACTCCAGTTGGTTGCAATAGAAGAACAGGGCACAGCTATAGAAGATTTTTCATTCTCCTTTCCCGCTAAGCTGATTCTCTGAGCTGTGCTAGACATAGCTGGTCATGTAAAGACAAATAACACACCATCATCCTCTTAACAAGCTGTGTGAATGTTCATAAAGCATGGATTCATAAAATGAATGTTCATAAAGGACTACAAACTTTCATTTACTTCATTTTCAGAAGCTCCTTTGCAAAGACACTGGAAAACACCCCCCTCTGCTTAAATTAGCCAAGATATTTATGAGTTGGCTGAGTGTGCTGCAGCAGATTAGCCTGTGTTGATGCTGGAACTCCAGAACAGTACCTCACATCAACGCTGACCTTGCTACAGAGCTTGCACATCACCCAAATGAACTGCACTGCTAAAACCAGCCTGAAAAAGCTGGTGGCAGCACAGAAAGATCCCATTAGGGACCTGCAATTCTCAACCAAATTAAATTAGCTTAATAGAATATTTGTGCTCTGCGTAGAGGGCTTCCAAGTGACACTTAGAATCACAGTAACTGTACACCCACAACATCTATGCTTTCCCACTGGGATCTCAGTACACACATGCCGAGGTTTCCCTATCCAGCTCTTCCTTGTACACAGACATCGCATTCAAGCCTAGGTTCATCATGCTTTCAGAAGACAGAAACTATTTACATACGCAAATGAAAGAAGCATTTAAACTTTGACTTTTATTTCTGTAATTAGTACTAAAAATATTTTTACGGCTTAATTAGACTTTATGCAAATTTGATTGAGAAGATTTAATTTGGGGTTTGATAACCTGACTATTGCAAATACACTCAAGAGTTCCATGCTGTTCTAAAGCTATGTCCTCCCTTTCAAACTGTTTTGTTTTTTACTTCTGGCAGGTTTAAACAATATATTTTTTCCTTTCCATTTCCATATGGTATAGTCCTTCAGGAACAGACTGCTCCAGTGTGCATCCCCCTCAGGTTCACAAGTCCTGTAGTAAACCTGCTCCAGCTAGGGCTCCTATCTCCATGGGGCCACAGGTCCTGCTAGGAGGCTGCTCCAGCACGGGCTTCCCATGGTGTCACAGCCTCCTTTGGGCATCCCTTTCTCTGCCATGGGGTCCTCCCCAGGCTGCAAATGGATATCTGCTCCACCATGGACCTCCATGGGCTGCAGGAGGACGGCCCGCCTCACCCGTAGTCTGCACCACAGGCTGCAGGGGAATCTGCTCTGGAGCCTGGAGCACCTCCTTCTTCACTGACCTTCGTGTCTGCAGAGTTGCTCCTCTCACATATTCTCAACCCCCTCTCTGCACTTCCCCCTGCTCCTTCTTAAATACCTTATCCCAGAGGTGCTGCCACCATCACTGATGGGCTCAAGCCTTGGTCAGTATTGAGTCTGTCCTGAAGCTGGCTAGCACTGGCTCTATCAGACATGGGGGAAGCTTTTAGCAACCTCTCAGAAGCTGCCCCTGTAGCCACCCTACCCCCCCACTCCACTGCTGTCAAAACCTTTCCATGCAAAACCAATACCCACCCCCAACTCTCCACTGAAAATCTCACTAACTGGAAGAAAATCCAGTGTAAATACATTGAACCTGTGAGCTGCTCATGACAGGAGGAATTTCTGTACTTTCCCAGGCACTCTCACTGGGCACAGAATCCAAATGTTAAAATCTGCTCAGGTTTTCTGTGCCTGACGACAATACAAACCAACTGAATGGGAAAGCAATAATCAACCCAGCATCCACCAAAGATTTTATGATACTCTTCAAGGAGCCTGGGTGCGAGGCTAATAATAACAGAAGCACTGGTCAGATCTGTGCAATGAAAACACTCTGTGTGGACGAACATAAAGCAGTGTTGTGAGAATTCATTAAGACGATACCCAGCAAAAGCAAAACAATTTCCACTGAAAGCAGCAATACGCAACTTTACTATGTGCTGTGGAAGACAATACATACCAAAAAAGCACTGCTTTTGTGTCTGGGAAGAACCAGACCAAGCAGCAGTAAAACATGCGAAACAGGAAAGCAGGCACTGGAAGGCCAGTTTCATATCAGCGCTCCCTGGAGTGCACTGCCTTGCCTCTGACAGTTACCACCACATGGCTTAGCAAAGGAACCTCCATTTCTGCAAGAAATAACCATTTGCAAAAGGGGATTCTTTTGTGGTACATGTAAGACACTAAATACTGAAAGGTTTGAATTATGCTGCACCAATGCTTGAAAGTTGGAGTGGTTCACTGTAGAAGAATTCATTGCTTGCTTGATGAACCAACTACAGAGGCTGTGATATGTGCAGAAAAACAAGGTCAAAACTATGATGCCAAAAAAATTATGTTCAGTAAAAGCCTTTAAAATTAAGGATATTCATATTCATGCCAAATGACACACCCCCAGTCCCTCCTTCCAAAGTAGGCCTATTCTATTCATTTTTTAATTTAAACTGATGAATTTTATTACCTGGAAATTGAGATGCCCTGTTATAAATCAGCAGATGGTACCGTAGTTAACACAAGCGTGTCCAGATTTCCAGGCTACAGCTTTAATGGCTATGAGTAGTGGTAATATGAGCCTTAAGTCTTCCAACCAATGAATGGTATCATGGATATAAATGAGCTTAATGTGCTGAGAATATGAGGTTTCATACCTGTTCCTTGAACTTGGTGCTATCCTTTGACAAATAACTGTTGTGGTCGAATGCTTTCCACCATTCCCCACCTCTTGTTTCACGTCCCACTGCCGGGGGTCACTTGTCTTTGCACTGAGAATGTTGACACCTTTCTTCACCTTTGCCCTGTTGGAAACAGCAGTTGGAAAAAGTTTACAAGAGAGCCATTCAGGACCATGATCTTCTGACTGAAGATTCTTTTCTCTATTCTGGCAATAAGATTTTCCAAAGAGAAACCCATCCCAACATAGAAGACTCAGGAAGGTTCTGTTCATCTATAACAAGACAAACTTGTGCTTCATCACTGCACAAAGGAATACTTCACTGCAGTTTTTTAAATAACCCATTTTTATTCCATATGATATCCTCTGGATGTCAGTTGACAGGATGTTGCTCTTCTGCCTGGCAATTCCCTTTGGGGATTCCAAAGGCAATTTCCATTTGAAATCTCCAGCCCAGAGAGAATACAGCTGTTGATTAAGACAAGACTTTGTAACTTGGAGATGTTCTTATAGGATGCAAATTTCTGCCACTGTTAGTTGTTAAGCCTTGCGGAAAAGTTATCTGGCTTTATCTAGTGATGCTAATATTCCTAATGACATCAGCAATAACTGAATGGAGGGTTAATTACAGAGCACTTCCTTTATTAAGGAGCATTTGCATAAAGATCTCCCAGCAAAGAAGTTATTTGGGTGCAGAACGCTTAACTGCTCATCTTCAGTTAATATCACAAAGTATCAGGAATAAGAAAGAGAGATACTTCTACATCTTTTCTCTTCAACAGACACTGAGGAACAAAATTCCACCACCCCACCAGTCACACAGGACGATGAGTATGGGGAGAAGAATGACAGGAGCACATGGCTCTGTGAGTAGCTTGACCTCAACATTGGATGGTGAAGGCAGAGGGCTGCAAAATTTCATACTGCCAGAGTACTATCATGGCCTCCACCCAGCAGAAACTGGTTTCACCATAGCAAAAACGCTAAAGCATGGTGAAAAATTGTACTTTTAAGAAGTTCTTATGCAACACAAAATGTTAGCTATTGAGCAGATATCATCATCTGATGTCGATATCTTCTTGATATTTATGAGGACTCAGCACCTAAGTTCCTTGTAAAAAATGGTCTTTTTGCATCTTTAGACACTAAAACACTTTAAAAATATAGTCATGAATGGTTGAGAGTATTTGTCTTCTTGTTGCAGTTTTCCAACAGCGAGACAAACGCAGTTAGTGAAAGGCATTGAAAAAGAAAACTTTTTTTTCTCAGTATAAAAGTGTAAGTGCTCAATTATCTCATTTGTAACAGGGAACATCACGGAGCTTCACTGATTACTGTCTTGCTCCAGTAAAACCAGCACAAACCTGATGCCTCTCTAATGCTTTCAGTTCAATTACTCAGAAATGAAAATAGAAAAAGTAAAAGGAGAACCAAATCCATTACTGAAGGTTCATTAAAGCTTTAAGTTCCATTAAGTTTTCCTGCATATTACAGTTCAAATAAATAAACAATAAATAAACATTTGAGTAATAAGGAAACACTACCACCAATCTTGGAATCTGTATACATCCATCAGTGTTTTTGGTGGCATGCGTTTTATGAGATGTTTGCATGTATGTTAGGATACTGTTATTTAGCAACTAGAGAGAAGTAAAATCTGATCATTTTGACACTTTGTTCAGCTATTGCTTGAGATGGGCTCTGAAATGTCACAACATCAGTCAAAATGAGGTTCCTCATGTTTGGATTTTCAACAGAATTACAACTTTGCCAGCAGCTGCAAACTGCTTTTTCACCATGTAGGTTGACATAGTCAATACCTGGGCTCCTGTTAATTAGGACAGACATTTTGCATAGCCAAGGTTAGTGGTAAAATACACTGCCAGAGGATGAAAGACCACGGGTACAATGCCATTTTGTTAATTAACTACACTATGGGGCATTAAGTTGAGTGGTTTTCACATATGCCATTATATAAAGCCCATTAAAAGAAAAAAAAACCCTTCATCCCAGAGTAAAGTAGGTTATGTTTAGTGAGAAAAATCAATGTTGTGATTGCACTTAGCACTGGAATTAGGGTATGAACACCCAGAAGATTGAACTTCCTATATAAATATGCAGAAGCACAATTTGCAACTCTCCCTCTTAAAAGGGCACTGAGTTTTACATAACAAGGTCAATGGATGAATCAGAATTAAGTCAGTACTGAGCCCCATGCATTTTTAAATGCAGTCTGTACACACATGCTACAAATGTTTTCACTTACATTTTTATTTACTTGGTGTTTGAGTGCTAGCAAGGAAAAGTCTATTTAATTCTTTACCAAAGATTTGTTGACCTTGTTGTATGCTTGTGATTAAATATTAATTTTTTAAATCAATAGTGCCAACTTTGTACATAAAAATTTGCAAGTTACATTACCTCAGTAAACCCAGAGCCTGAGGACCTGGAGGCCAAATTGCTTGACAGCTTCCTGTATTTACCCACCTAATCAAGGCAGTATATATACTTTTACTATGTTTGCTTCAGGGAGGCAGGTATGGTGACAATAAATGGAGATGACAAACAGCTGAAGTACTCTAGGCTTCCTTAGGGTGTGGTTCCCCACTCCAACTGGAAATTTTTCCCCTTTGCCATGTCTGCTTACTCATGAGCAGATGGTTGGCCTTGCACAAATGCTTTGCTCCACAGCTCTACAACCTACAAGTACCCACTGGCCGTAACTTCTTAGCCTGGACTTGAACCCAAAGTGGACTCAAAATCTTCCCCTGAAATGTTTTTCTCAAAAAATTATTGTATTTTCTGTGGGTGTCCCTAAATTGCCTCTGTCCCTTGAGCTATGTGCTCTCCACGGTAGTAGTAACTAGATCACAGGCTCAAGTCCACTGCCCAGTAACAAAACTCGTATAAGAATTCTGCTAAGCAAGTCACCTACATATGCACAAAACCTAAGGGCAGCAGCTCATTTATTTGAGTTTGATTGATTGTCTATGTGCTGAAAGTTAAGCACAGTTTTTGATTTTCTGACAAAAGCAGACCTTGCAATGGAAAGATGAAGGAAAGACCGTCATTAAGAACAGCACAGAATGCCAGAGGTCAGCTTCAATCCCACACTAGATAGAGGGCTCCATCTGAACAGGGTTTTGAAGCTTTATGAACACATGCTAGCCAGATCAGTGAAAGACTTTCTTGCTTGAACTTCTAAGGTTATTAATTCATAACACAGGAAATCTCTGCTTCAGCTTTGTCTCCAAGTAACTGTCTCTATAAAACTCTCAAATGGAGAATTAAAACATTGCGCTGGCATGCAGAACAAGCAGCACCTCGAAGACATTACAGAAAGTATCTCTAGCAGCACACCTAGAAATCATTACTTTTTTTTTAAGACCACGTAAGAACATTTAATTACACAATCTCACAGCACTCACAGCAAATGCATTTGTGTAAACGTGCAATTTTCAAGCAAATATTTCATTTGCAAATTGAAGCTTTCAGTTGTATATAAAGATTTCCACTTAGCACCTTATCTTCCTAACATGTCAAACTCAGAATTGATGCCTCTAATGAATACATTCTGATCAAGTACAGATGAAATCTAGCTGTTCCATTCCACCATCCTCAAATTACAAGAAATCTCAGCAGTATTTAGACATAATACTATATAGCTGATAAAGACAGTAACTGAAATGCAATTGAATCAACAACAGCCAGAGATGGAGATGTGATTTATGATTTCAGGAGCTCAAATTATAGTTTCCTATTTAAATTTAAAATTCAATCTTTGAAAACTGCTATGGCCACGGAAAGGTGCTGCTACCTGCAGCAGCACTAGAGAGGGGGCGGACTGCTGAGGACTCCACACACTTCTTCACATCCTCTATGATTTTGCTGATGTATGCTAAGCCTAGAGAGCATCACCCCTCTTATTCCACAGAAAGTCATCCTCAAAGCACAGCTCCAAGCAGGGCTGCATTGCCTGGGTGTGCTGTGATACAGGCAGGTAAGTAAACTACCAGCAAAGAAAGAATCTGAAGTTACAGGTAGGCTAACACCACATGAAGCTGATTAGGAGCCCCTGGTTCCCTCACTCCCTTTAGCCTGACGCTAAAACCAGCTGACTCACTGGCCACCTAAGTTGGTAGCATTAATGAATGAATAATTTAGCTTCCTTGATGGCGCACAAGATCAAATAAGCAGCAATGGCAGTGCCAGGGAGGCACAGAAGCACAAAGTGAGGGATAGAAGGGGGACCTTCAGCAGCAGCAGGAACCTCCTATGTGGGGTTAACAGTATTGTCAAACCTATATAGCAGTGTGGGTAGACAAAACTGCATGAAAGAATAAAAAGCTAAATCAATGCTAAATTCCTGTAATCGGTGAGCTCCATAATATCTGGAACAGTTTTTCAGACACTAAACCTTCTGTTTCCTGTAAGACTGTTTTCAGAGGCTTATACTGAGCTCTGCATCTTCTATGCTCCTCATAAATGCCACGCTATTGTCAGCAGGCTGGACTTTGATCTGAGAGCAATCTGGTTTTAGATCAGTGACCACTGCTTTGTACAGACAGGCTCTTCAGCTCACATCTGTTGTCCAAGCTGCTGTGTTGGAAGACTTTTCTTTAGGAAGCATTCAAAATGTAAGTATTAGAGACAGATGTGGGCTCAGCCTCACCAGGGGATCGGCTCCTCTATAAGGTAGTCCCCGGGTCACACAAGCTGCGTGTGGGCATGCTGTCTCTCACCGTGCTGGGTAAGAGAAAGGATGCTCATGCTAAATCCTCTGCGTTTCCAAATGCAAATCCTTGTCTGTTTATATTTGTCAAACTGGTTTTTCAGCTTAACAAATACTGACCCCTTTTGGTCAGTCTTCTCTGGAGCCTCAATGTTTCTTGCAACTCTTTGCTAATCCTCCCTTAGTTGCCCAGACTAGCAGAAGCCCTTGACATTACTGGCTGTAAAGGTCACGTTGTAAGATATTACTGTGTCTCCTGAACCCAGGCAGCCTCTCCTGGTGGTTGGTTTCTGGGCTGCTTTACAGTAAGCCCCTAACCTTCCTGAGTTCTGCCAAAAAAATTTCAGCTTCTTCCTGCCATGATTTAAGTTCACTCCTTTCCTTCTTTGTTCCCAGAGTAAATCAGGAGATTAAAGCCAGCTGCAGGAACCCATAAAATCCAGGCAGGAGACTAACTACAGCAATTAAGCAAGATTTGTTTTATTAAGTAAATCTTTTTCCTTTCATCTTTCTATGTGAAATGAGTTCATAGAACTCAGCGCAGCTCTGAATGAACAGGGCAGACATCTGCCTGGCAAAACAATACTCATTAAAAGCCTTGTTGCTGGCCTTAGTTGAGAAGCCAAAAGCAGAACAGTAGAATATGACCTGGTTAGCCATGCTGACCTTTCAAATATGCTCCTTTAATGTGCAAAATACACAGAGTAAGTTGATTAAGCAGCTATGGGTCTGCTTAGGGAATATGGGGAATCAAGTATCAGCATGACTCTGCACATGCCCTCAGAGCCCTGTTTACCTCCGTCCTAATCTAGCAAGCAGATTTCCACCAGTGTGTTATGTGGCCACCTCTTTGCTACAGAGGTTTTCATTTACAAGCCCTATGCACAGAAGAGAGCCCCATCTCAAAGGGCGAATTTAGGTACTAAATTTAGTAGGTAATAAATCACTGCTGATAGCAGTATTTCAGGTTTGTTTCCCATTAAGAAGGTCAGTCCAAAGGGCCATCCATGCAAGACTTTTGTTTTCTTTGATTTTTAGATTTACAATATGGGCTAACCATTAGTAAAAGTGAAGATCTAGCTCCTCAGAGCACACTTTTCTCCTTCAGGCATTTTCTTTCCCATAGAGTACCCAGAAAAGGCCTTTAGGAAGCAGCTTTTGTAAAAAAGAATAAACCCCCTTTAAAATGTCCAAGCAGCTCATCTCTAGGTACTTTGTCCTTACTCTTCACTCCTTCCCCTTTTCCTTTCACGTCTCAGCATGCTGATCTAGTTGAAACAACTTTGAAAAAATGCCATGTCAAAACAAGAAAAAAACTGAAGTATTTTCCTTTCAAAATGCAGAAACCAAACCCTTAAAAACCTCCAAAGCAGAACACTTAAGCTTCTGGAACACAGGTGTAATTTTGTGAGCAGCTGAGCCAGATTTCAGTATTTCTGAAACCTCCTCTGTCAGCTGAATTGGCCTGAATTCAGCTTCCCCAAAACAGCATAGTCTAGTGACTTTACTGTCCATCAAAATTACACAAATTCCCTTCCATTGCCAGTGAGGAAGTCTGGGATTCAAAATTGCACAGGGGCTGTTTTTCTGTAGTGCTTCTTACATGATTGAAATTCCCTGAGACCCTAGGAAAACCACCTATCTTTCATTTCAATGGAATAGGTGCTTCATAACCTTTAGGAAGCTCCGAAGAGCTCAGCTGCAAGACACAAGATGGGTGCTGTCAGCTGGGTTTTGTTTTCCCCTGAAAAGAAATCCAGTGATGTTCCAGTGACAGTTTGGTTTGGGCTGATTTCTGTGGTTAACTCTTCATGAGCATTACAGTCCTCTGGAGGCGTCAGGTATTCCATTATGTTTTTGAAAAGAAAATGGAACAGAGAAGCTTTCTGTGACGCTTGGATACCATTACTTAAGCCACAGAGATAGTAATTTTAACCTCCTAATATATCTCATGGCAAAGCTGCTTTCTCCAAGCACTGAATGTTAATAGCTAAGGGATTACAAGAAAGGCAGGAGGAATAAAAGCTAAAAAATATATAAATAAAAGCAGGAAGGAACTACACAACCCAGAGAATCTGGATTTGTCTTCTAAAATGAGAGGAATCCTAATCTGAATTTACAACCTGCTAACATTCTGCCTTCAGCAAAGATAAACACTGTAAACTCCTGACATTCACAGAAGCTGTTACAGTGCTGCTATTGCATTTAACTCCAGCTCATCCTGCTTTCAGAGAAACAATCACATTCTGGCCCAGATATTACTGAAGGATTCTCAAATCCACTGATTGGGTTGAGTATTTAAACCTGAAACAGGCTCATAGGAGCTCAAAACATAGCTGTTGCAATGGCTACCAGAAACTCTACTTGCCCTCTGCTCTGGCTAATTGCATTTATGGGGCCACTTAGATGCCAAACCCACTGCTATCGAGCTCAAATTATCAGAAGAGATACAAGATAGGAGACAAGATGTCCCAAGATGGCAAACACCAAAATCATGCACCAAATAACTCCAGTTCAGCATATACCTCCCTTTTCTTAACATAGTTTCAAGAATTCCATTGGACATGGCAGTTGTCGCCAACTCCTATAATTTTACATGAAGTATTGCAGGGTTTAGGCAATTTTTTTTAAGCCTTTCATAGTTTGAAACCCAAATTAACCCATAGGTACAAGTCAAAGATCATCTTAAGGACTCTGCAAGAAACTTAAAGAAGTTGATCCATAATCACATCTAGGTAATGTCCCCAAAAAGTCTTTGCTACAAGATCACAGTAGCTGAGTGTACACTCATTCCTAGTTTCCTTGTATGAGAAAACACTAGACACCATGCTGTCTGCTTTGCTGTCTGTTGAGAAGTGAGCTGGAATAAGCATCTGTCTCACATCAACACATGCTTGCAGGGAGAGGCACAAGAGAGAGACAGCATGGGTGTTGAGAAAACAAAAAACCTACTAGGGTGAATCCAGAGCGTAGATTCAGCTGCACATGCTAAATACAAGCCGACCACCTCCACAGATCTATTTTATAGGACCAGAGACACTTTTTAGATAAGTAAATGCTTTGAGATCATATTCCCTACTACTTGCAGTTTCTAGTCTTAAAAAGGAGAAATCTCTAAGCTGCATACTTGTGACATTCCTTCAGCTGGCAGAGCAGTAGCAGTGCTGAGGAAAACACTTACTGTTTGCAGTGGCTATTAGGATTATTATCTAGACCCCAAGTGACGTTCTGAAGTAATCTTCCCGTGCAGCCCCTTTGTGGTTTTAATCCCATCCGCACTCCCCCTTCAGCAGCTGTCACGAATACAATTTTGCCATATGAGAGCTGTGTTTCCTTTCCCCTTACAGAAATATAATACTGCTGAGATCAATTGCTAGAAAAAGGAAGAGGCAAACGTCATTAAAACATGAAGAAAGAGAGAAGCCATTCAGTCAAATAATTGCTTCAAATGTTACATACTACAGTAGCTACTTGTACAAGCGATGAAAGAGAAGACTGATTATCAGGTGGTTCATCCCAAAGATGCAGCACTGTCTCTGTTGTACTGTAATTAGTCTAACTTCAGTTGACTCAAGGATGGAGCGTGTTACAATTTCCCTGGAGAGAGCTCCTTCCAGACAGCTGGGAGTTTGCTGACGCTGTGGGTGCTATAACAACATGTGCTTCTATTCGTTTAGACCACCTTCCTCTCCCTCTGTCTTTGAAGCATGGAGCAGCACCAAACAGGGGCAATGTTTTAGCATAAAGGAGTGCCAGAACTGTGATCAACAAAGCAGACAGACAGCTAAGAAAGATAACTGTAGAATAAAATAAGAATTATGGCAACATAATTCCTTTATATCCCTCATACTGTGACTCCAATGTTTGGTAAAGATTCTTGCTTTGCTCATCATAATCCTCGGCACTTTTATTTAGTCACTTTGAGGCACACTAACACTGCTGTTATTCTCGACTTAGTTTCAGAGCAAGCACACCTTGTGCCATAATCTGCATGCAAGAGTGTGATAGAAATGCTACAAAGATGGTCTAAGGGGATACAGCAGACAGAACTGCTAGCTTTTATGTTTGAATTGAGTCTTAATCTAGTAAATGCTGGCAGTGATCTGTTCTACAGCTTCCAAATTGGGTTCTTTCATGCTTTAAGTGTACCCAGCAATAGCACAAATCCTTGCGCCCTGAGGCAGCTGCTGGTAGTTTGTGGGTTTAGGTAGAGATCTGAAGCCCCTGAGACTTCAGTAAGTCAGCAGAAACACTCCTGCTGACCTCAAGGGCCTTGGATAAGATGCATGAAGCACACATGGGTTTCCATGCCGTCACCACTTGGCCTGCCAGAGCTGGTGGGCACTGTCAGCAGGCAGGGCACGTGGTAGAACCTCCGGTGGCTCAGGACCAAGAAAGCAAAGCTAATAAATTATAGATGGGATGTAGCTCAGGGTCTTGGGATTATGTAAAAAACCACTCTCATCCTTATGACACTTCTGTCGTAATTTAAACAAATACTTTTTTCCAGAAGTGACTGAATAGAGACACAGATATAGTTTCCTATTTATTAAGAGATACCTCAAAAACTAGTGGTTTTACCTTGGATGTACATGCATACACTTGTCCACAGATACACAGATACAGCTTGTTCACAGACACAAGTTTTCTTATTTCTTTCCACTTGATTTTTTCTATGTCTGGCTCTCCACATTTGCTTTCTCTCGGCTTTCTATACCTCTGCATCTCCTCTTGTAATACTCTTTTTCACTTCTCTCACATCTATTTTCGCCTTCCTCTTTCATTTAGAAATGTGACTAAACCAGCTGAGTCACCACTGATTTCCAGTTCTAATTCCAACCCATCTATATCCTTGCTGTCCTTTAGCAGGATTGAAAGGACACCCTGAATCCAGTCCTAGGTCTTCAGCTTCTTATTTGTCTGACCTCGATTTGCAGTTATGCCACAGGATAGCGCAAAGGCTTTCATTTTATTTTATTTTGTTCTCCAAAAGAAACAATAATGCCAAAAATGACGCCATTTTCAATAAACTGTACTCATGGCCAGATGATATCTGAGGCTGCCAGATGATAAAAACTCAGACAATGAGGGGTCCTCTTTAGACTGGGAAGTTTTTATATCCAAAAACATTTGCTGAGTTAAGTAATTTCTCTCAACTGCAGAACAATTCTTTATTGGAGAAACTATGTCTCCATCTTGTGATTACACCTCTCTCAGTTGCCCACTCCCCTTCAGGATACCTTGTTTCTGGCTTTGGGATATACTGGCAGAAAGCTGACTTGTCTTGGCTGGATCTAAATGGCCTTGACTAATGTATCCCAACAAAGGGAGCCCCTTAAAGTCTTTCCACATTAGGTAAGTGGTGTCCAATTCCTGTTCTAGGAAACCAGGAATAAATATCGACTGTAAGAAAAATGAGCCTCAACAGCTGTAGGACTATTACACCAAAGGATTAGGTACAAGAGCTAGGGCAGCAATTGAGTTGGAAGTTGCTTTCACTTTTGTCTGGTTTGTCTTACTCCAAGTATCTGATTGTAACAGCAATTACTGCCACAGATCATCTCAACCAGCAGATCATCTCCTTCTCTGCCCACATAGGGCTGTCGAAGCCATCTTTAATACTAATGACAGCCTATCAAAGAAAGGGTCTTTCCTACAGAAACTTTCAAGAAAGAAAGGGAGCAACAACTGCAATCCAAATAAAGTGTGACTTGATACTTTTTTAAACAAGAAACTCTTCGCCCTTTTCAAAAGTCTGAAAAGTTTTTGCATGAAGATGGGGTTGCCTTAGGAGTGAGCAGGCAGATGTCCGTGCGTTAGAAACCACGAGCCTTTCTTTCACGGCTGTACAGTTGCAGGACCAGTTTTTATACCTTTAATTTCCCAGGCCTGGATTAGGTCATTGATATTATCTCAACAACCATTGTTGAACATGCCCACGGGCAACAGTTCCCTTGGGCTATCATCAGCCATTTCAAAAGGACCTTTTAAGGACCCCTTTGAGACTGAGCCTGCTCTTGAAGCCATAAAGAACAGAGTGAAGTCTTGAGAGGTCAACAAACTGCTGAGCTCCTTTGACATATTGCAGGAATCAGTGGGAAGATTCTGGGATGTATCAAAAGAAAACCAGCTGTCGGTGAAAGCCAGGGGCAACAGCGTGTTCCTGGATGCAGATACTGAGGTAATGATACACTTCAAACACAAAAAACCACCCACGAGATAAAACAGATCAATACATTCATAACTCTCATTGTGCTTATTCCTTCTCTCGGTAAGGATTACAAACCAGAATAAGTCACATTACCTTTATCACCTCCTGAGGAGTCTTTTCTTTTCCTTTCCTCTCGATGACTCTCCCCAAAAGTCATTTCAATTCATCCAAATGCAGCCAGTTTCTGACTGCAGGGATGAAAATCATTTTGCTTCAGCTTGATGCAGCAGAGACGCACTAGACCTAAATAGCATATGACAGGGCACAACACAAGCACCTGATTTAGGACTGCATAGGCTTCAGCAGCAGCAAAGGATTCGCTTGATGAAACTGCTGAAGCAGCTACTCCCAACACTGTCTGTATCAGACTAATAACATTCCAACTGAAACACTGGGTAAACAAGTGCATGCACGGATAGCTGAATACACACAGAGCATCCCCTGCAATCAGACCTTAGTGTTGTTACAGAACCTCAACTTCTTCAACCTCCTGTGCAGATTCTGTTTATAGCTAAAGCCATCTCTGGAGACAAGAGTCTTATCTGGAGATAAGGTTGGAAATGTCATCAGTACAGTATAGTGGTTCAAACAGCAGTCACTGAACATAAAGAGCACTAATATATATCATTATACATCCTCCTGCTGCTCCCTTCTAATCCGGGGCACCTGATTCACAACTTTCAGATGCTCAGGACTGGCAAAGTTGCTCCACATTCTTTTTTTTGGGCCAAAGATCAAAGAAAAGCAGTGTGGTCTTGCAGTGAACCTCCACTCCATTTCTATGCTATCCTGCTGAATAGTTCTAGAAGCGGGTGAGGAAAGACTTGGTCTACAGGTCTCGTCTTGTTATAGTAGCAACAAGCCAGTTGTAAAGGATGTTTCAGCACTGTCCCCTGTCTACCAGAAAGCTCAGCAGCCATGGAGGGTGATACTGGCTTTGCACATTCTGTATGCCAGCCATCACAATCTTCAAGCCATTGTATCACAATCTTCAAGCCATTCACTTCCTTCTTTGAAAGGCCTTCGATAAAACCACTACAAGTTATAGGGTGTAAAACCACCAAGGATACAGAGAAATGACAAGTACAAAGAGAGGAATATGAATAATATACAGAAGAGGCCATTATTCTGTGTGCTGAGGGAAAGTGTTTCTGCTCCTTAAAAAAGGAAGGATTTATCTTCCCCTAGATCAGAGGTGACAAAGCTAGAATGTTAATGCTAGAAAAACACAGGGAGGACAGGAAGAAGGCTGCTAGCAATTTTGCTTTGATTTCATCAGCCGGTCATGCAATTATGCATTCAGTTTTTTGTGAGCAGCAGACACTTTCACACTTGGGGTATCCCAGGGGACAGACAAATTGTTAAGTCGCACAGATCTTTCTACAAAACTCCACACATATTTCAGTCAAGCAAGACATCAGTGCTCTTGATCTCCTGTCCTTTAGGCCTGACACAGCCCATGTTACTGACTTTAAAGGGGACAAGATTGGTCATCAAGTACTAAGTCTTCCCTTAGCAACTGACGTTTCATGCAGACATAATTCAGGAACAGCTCTGATTCTACCTTGCTGTGGATGACAATCAGGTCAGGCCTTTAGTATCTATGCTCCCTTAAAATTATAGTACCTTGTCTGTATCTATCATTAGGTCTTCTACTGCCCTGCTCCAGTCCATATGTGCCTGTGAACATGCAGCTGGGGATGCTTACTAGCACTCAGCAATGTCTACCATGTCAGAAACTAACACATAAATGCAATTATAATAATTCCATATAAAGCTATCTCATATACACCACTATATGCTCTGCTTTAATTCTCACAGTGCCAAGTTTAATGTAAATGCAAGCATGTCAGTGTGAGGATACTTTCAGCAAACACAGAGGTGATAAGGCAACCCAAATGAGAGTGGAGATTGGACTGTAACATTATCCTTAGCAGGAATAGCAGCCCCAGAAGAAAAGCTAAAAGCTCTGCTATGCTGTCATACTAATGCACTGTTAGGGAGTTTGTACCCCAAATGGGTTTGTTAAAGGGAAAAATCCCACCATAAATTGCTGGATGACCCCTGATTTTGGATCAAACTACTTGAGGTCCAGGTTATCACCTGTTTACACATGGAGTCCAAAATCTATCACAATTGCATAAACCTGTTGTTTCTGTCACTGGCTGGGAAAGCGGGTGCTAATTTTCAGCATGGAGAACCACTAGCCTGAATAAATATTAACAGTACAACTGCATTATATGGAGCAAAGCTGCCATGCAGTTAATATGCAGAAAGTGTGCCAGCCTTGCAATGAAACAATATTGCTATGTTGTAATCCTGAACCAGCCACAGAGTGTGCCGGTCCGCAAGATCATTTGTGACTTCATTTTATGGCATATGCTGGGAGAACATTTTCAGCCTTTTTATGATATTTTAAGGCCATCTTTTCACCATATAAAAAGTAGCAAAAGAAAACGAGACAGACTATTTCAAATGTTCAATTATTGTTACTGAAAAGTAGTAATGGAAAGTAGCTGAAAAATCTCTCCAAATTAACACTGAAGTACTTAAATTGGACATGTAAATGTAGGACATCCTCCCTAGCACCAAACAGACGTATCTGTGATACAGGGCTGGACTGCAGGATTGGCTTCTTCATCAGCCAGCTGAAATACAGCCACTAAAGTATGCTTTTAGTTGTCATCTAATTTAGTCTTTCATTAGCAATCTGCTCTCCCAATCTAACTTCACTAATTTTTAAGAACCTTTGCCCTACTAATCCCATTACATTGGTGATTTTAAAACAGATTTTGCAGCAAGTGATGCAGAAAACAACCCCTACCCCTGCCACCTGCTTCTCCTCCTTCTTCCCCCCTCAAAATGATGACTTTCCACAGTGACCCCCAAAAACTCTTTAGTACTTTGGAATGTGTTAGAAAGCAGATGCTTACTTTTGCCTTTTTGTACAGCCTTTCTAGATGGAATTTCCCAGCCTCTGTTTGCAAGGGAGGCATTTGGAAGACCAATGACATACCTTTTATTTTTCATTTATACCTCTGCTATTCCCAAAGCTTAAGGCGCCAGGATGAATGTATCTCCCCCAGATCCTCTATTGGTTAATGATGATTGTCTAAAGCTTGTGGTAAAAACAGGGACCGTGAATGAGCAGCAGTAATACCAAGGGTAACACAAGGATCACAACAGCAGTAAATCCATCACGTGAATGGTACTGGGGAGATTTACTTTTTAGGGACAAGGCAGAGAACTGAGAATTGGGAGGTTATGAAATCACTGCTGGATGAGAAAGGGGTTTAAAAGAACAAAATAGTTGTATTTCTACATTTCTGTTAGAACTGTCACAAATGGAGGTGAATGAGGGAAGAAAAGTAGGGAAATAGTGGTGTAAGTTTCCTAGAGCTGAATATTCAAAGTATATTATTAGGATTTTTCCGCTATAAACATGTTAAATGATGCTTCGTAGCTGCAGAAATGATGTGAACCTTACAAAAATATGAAGTCACCTTGCAGAGGTGGAACAAAGCATGTGAGCTGATCTGTGCCTTCTGCATTGTGATTTCCATACGAGAATGAAAAGTCTGCTTTCAGAGCCAAGGCTAAGGCCTACGGGCTCACAGCCTGAAAAATAACACCACCTTGTCATTTGTAATCTGAACAAATTTAATGTAGGAGCTATTGATGGAAATGAACTTGGAACCTCACATTTCTGTTCTTTCCAGGGTAGAACTGCACTTTAAGTCACAAGCTTTATTAATAGAATAAGTGCATTTGTCTCTTGCAGGCCTGAAAAATAAAGCACTGAGAAGTAACATATGGAATATGCCTTAGGCGAGAAATTTTCTTCTGGTATTGCTGTTTTTCTAATAAAACTGAACTCATGGCATGAGTGCACATGTTCCTGTAAAGTGTTTCACAGGGGCCGGCCTAAAATAGAGGCACCCAAAAGCCACAGACATCTTTTATGATATTGCTAATCTCAACTGTTCAAAACACAATGATCTGGGGTCCCCAAGCACATGAGATGTGGAGTGCTTTTTATTTCCTTCCAAGTTTTCCACTTATGAGTCTGATCTTCAAGTCAGATTCTTGAGGAAATTTTTCTGAGTTTCCTCTCTAAATATAACAGCTCAAACCTTCATTTTATAATGGGAAGATGCAATCCTCCTGCTACCCCACAACTGTAGCAGGGGATGCTCCTATAAAAATAATCACTGAGACTGAACCCCTCAGGAAACAGCGCAAATTAGCAACATTAATGTCAAAAATCATGGTGGGTGCAGACTTAGAAAACTGCAAATTCAACTGAGCTTGTTTCCAGGTGCATTAGACTGGTTCTTTGGCTATTATCACTGCATAGACAAGCAGACCCCAGCCTAGACACACACATCTCAGACTGCACCAATTTAAAGCTTCCCGCTAGTGCCTCTTAGGCCTTTGAACCTTTGGTCTAAGATTCAAAGATACGAAGCTGTTGGTATCTCTTCTGCTTTAGCCAGTTCTCTGCCTTCATTCTCCCTATGTTCCTAAAGGTAGAGTTTCACTACCTGACCTCAGAGCTGCATTGCAGTCTTTCAGTCAGTATTAGTAAAGAGCTTTAAAGCAGAGGAGCGATAAGCCCTGTAAGCACAAGGTCTACAGAAGAGCATCAGGCACAGAGATTACCCTTACTTTGGAACATCTCTGATGCTAGGTCCTGGACAAGCAACATGGTTGTCTCATGCTCAGTAAAAACATATGTTCTTCTATTCTTGTCCCAGTATATAGCTAAGTCTAAAACTGAACAATCTGGAAAAAAAATGATTCCAGTAGGAAATTTGTGACATTCAAGAGGGCTTTTCCTCTTGAAACCAGCTATACAATGGGTCTGTCTCATTAAAAAAAATGCCCAAGCAAACCATTTAATTTCCATTGAATCTATTTCAATTTCAAACTCGCAGTGCCAACAGCTGCAAGGGAAAGTGCTTTCTGGTTTCTTGTTTCACACTTATGGAGCGGCTAATTGAAAGCATAGGCAGGGAGAGAACTGGGAGTTTCTGAAATGCTGTAGAACAGGAATGTTTTGCAACAACCTGACAAAACATCAAACCACTTAGAACCGCAGTACACAACACCAGCTCTCCTTTCGGCTCTTTGCACACAGTGCACAGGTCCTAGGATTGCAACATATCCTGCGGATTTGCCCTTCCACTCTGGACAGTGAGTTATTCCTAGGTACACTGTTGTATTGATACATAAGTTCAGTTTTCAATGCCTGAAAACATGCATAAAAATGTACTGAGAGAGACAGAAAAGACAGGGGTCTGGAACTGTTCAGCCCCCAGGAAAGAAAGGAGGTTTCATGAAAAAACACCAGATATAATACACTGTCATGTTTATGATAGTTAAGAAAATGGCATCTAGCACCAGTAAAATCCAAGCATTATCCAACACCAAGAAAGAATACTTGTCTGCGCTGATGCATAACCTGCAAGAGAACAATTTAACTAATAAGCAAAAAAGCTGGAAGTTTTGCCCCTCAAGGCTTTCAGATTCCTGGTTCTAATAAAATAGACAAAAGTGGGTTTTTTGCTTCCTTTTCACTGCTTCTAATAAAATACAGAAAAGTGCTTCTCCCCCCACCCCCATCTTTATACTATTAGCATCAGGTTCCTCAGGAAATACCTAATGTATTTGATGATTCCCATGTACTATTAAGCATCAGGAAGCTGAGTTTATACCATATGTGTAAGTAGGGGTACCTTATGTAGAATAGTTAGCATCAGCAAACAAGTCTTGTGAACTGCAAAGTACAAAAATATTCTGTAAATGTTTTGGCAGTAAAATATGTTTTGCATAAACTCCAGATTCCAGAGGTACATATCCCTACCTGGAAGAGCATGCGCAGTTCTTTTGAATCTGAAGCAGAAATGTAATTAATTACATGGAGGAGATGATGAAGAACAAACTTTAACAAGCCCAGTAGCGATTAATGTCCTGTTCTCTTCTGAGAATTTAGGTAATGAATCTGGTTTTACACTTCATGTTTTCAACAGTATCTGCAAAGATAAAGTAATGGAATGTCCATTACCCTGGTGTAGGATTGACATATTCTCATAAAACGCTTTGTGATTGCACAAATAGCATGGGACAAGCAAAAATCAAGACCATGTAGCATGTATAAAATGTCCATAGACACCTCATTTTTTTCTATTCAGCAGGAAGCAGCAATGCAAGCAGAGAACTGGAGGGTATATATTAAAAGGCATTTGTGCATTTCAGCATTTCTGCTTTACCTGGAGGTGCTTGATAAATCCAATGGATATAAATAAAAAGGAGAGGGAATGGAGTACAGGTTATCCTTGGTGCTGATGCTGACTTTTCATTGCTAAGGTTCTAAATTCAAATATGGTCCATATTAATATTATTTATAGCTGATTATCAAAGATGTAGCACTTGCAGGCAGGAAAAGCAGTTTTGTTTATGATCCAAGCCATGCTAACACTGTTTTGTAGAGGGCAGGCAGCTCAAAAAGGCTGAATGACTTACCCAAGGTCACACACTGATTAAATTGAAAATAAAGGAACAGAACACCTAACACCTGATTTCCTATCACATGCTGTCTTCACACCATGAAATCTAATGTTATCAAGTGACTGGTTTGTATATTTGAGTTGGGAGTCTGTCTACTTACAGCACGAAACATCTCCTGTTTATTGGCCTCTCCAAGCAAAGGTCAAAGAGCAAATGAATGACAGAGTTAAAGCAAGACCATTCCACTTCAGCTATGAAATGCCTGGGTGAGATACTGTTGATTAAACTTAAAGCTTTCCTTCATCGCACTCCGCAGACATGTAAACAGATAAAGGATTCCAGGTCAGAGGCATTTCCCAAACCAGTTGTGCAATCCCCGACACAAACAAACAGTGAAAGCTGAGCTTTGTGATAGCTCTATCAGTCCAGAATATTTACCTGGGTTTTGGTTACAAGTGATACTGCCATGGTAATTCTCTCTCTCATTCTGCAGGTAACTCTATTTATGAAACTGTCAGTCCTTCGTGGCACCTGCAGCAACTTTTATAAGATGGAAATTAAAATTTTCTATCATGTCAACATCAAAGGCATTGTGAATGTAGTTGGATGATGTGGCATTTCCAAAAAAAAGCTTTAGAAATTGTACAATCATGTCACCTCCCCATTTCAAGATGGACTAAGTACAGAATTGCTCTAGAATAAGCCCAGCTTGTTTCAGATGAGACTTTAACTCACCTAGACTGGAAATTCATTCCCCCACACACCATCAGCCTGAAGCCTAGTCACCATTTAAGTCTTCAAAATAGGATTAGGGGATTTAAGTGGCACAGAAGCTTTACATTTGCCATCTAGTTCCTTAATGAATTTTTGGATTAATGGAGTGAGAATTACAGTCACGCATATAAGTTTCTCAACAGGGCTGTGCCAAGCCTTTGCAGCAGACAGTTCTAACCACAGAGAATGCACAACCTCCCCAGTGTTGAGCAGCAAAATGTTTGCTTTTGTGCTGAGAGGGTATGAACTCAGACACCCAGAAGTGAAAACCAAGGGATGAGTTTTTCCTACCTTTTTGCTATTATAAGGGATTCTTCAGCTAGCTGTGTTTGAGTCGGTACTCGAAGCAGTCTTGAATATCTTACTACATACTATCTTTAAAATATATCTAACTTAGAAGCAGTTCTTGACAGCCCCAGCAGCCCACATCATATAAACAAAGCTTTTTAAGAGCGAGAAATGAACAGTCCACATTAATTAGCAGCTATTTACCCCTTTTTATAAGCAGGCACATAAAAATGAAAACTGGAAGTCACCCCATCATCACAAACCATGGTAAAGTCAGATATCCAGCTACACAAAAGTTTACAAACTACATTTCTTGGCACTTCATGCATGCATGTAGGCGGACTTTTATCTAAGGATCTGAACAGTGTACAAGCATTAGCTAATTAGATTTCTTGCAACTACTATAATATCAGAAGCCTTTAGAAGAAAGATAAAGGTAGGGTTAAACCACAGGCTGAGGTCTCCTGAGACCTGCATATCAAATAGAGCTCTACCACAGGCTGCTGACACAACTGCTGGACTTCTATGTATCTGCTCCATCACAGCATTTTTTCCAGCTTTCATCAAAAGTTTTTGTTCTGCAGTATTATATACCCAGAAACACCAGTCACAATCAGAATACTACTGGTAGGAAGGGAAATTTCTACCTGCACATTAAGGTGGTAAGGCCAAAAGACACAGAGTGCTGTGCCATGACCAGAGAGACGAACTGCTTTGTCTAGCTTGCAGAAGAAACACAGACTGAGCCCTGATTTCCTATGTGCTTACATGCCAACATCAAAGAATCTGGAACGGCTTGGATTTGCCACATGTACACAAGTTACCTGTGCAAGTACATCCTAAGTCTGACACAGACATGTCTGTTGATGTGTCGCTTGATGTGTATGCATACAGAGAATAACTGTTTACCTAGGGTGCGTGGAAAGCTATTGGGAACTATCTCTTACCATTCATACAATGAAATCTCCTAGATGGCTGTTTAATGCTTGAATGGGAGTAGAATGGCAAGGAAAGTAGTAGGTACATAGAAACGTGTAAAACCAGTAGCTTCCACTCCCAACTAGTAGAGATTAATTGTACATCTAAACCCTTAAATGCAACAACAGTTTATTGTCATTATTTCAAATCTGTAAAGTGTTAGGAAATACTCTTTTAGGAGCTAAAATGTAAGTACAAACAAGTCTCGTTTATTTGCAATTCACTGAAGATGAGACATCAAAAAAGAAAAGTGAAGGAATGGGACAGCTAGGAATGGAACGAGCTGTCCTAGCTCTCCTCTTTAACTTCACGGAACGTTTGAGGAAAAAGAAGAAATGCAGTATGAGCATAAGGATAAGGAGGTGTAGTCTCCAAACCAGACATACGCCTGCCTCTCATTAGAGTTCCTGGGAGATGTAAGCAAGCATCTGTCAGGAGAACCAGACCCTATGAAAAAGGAGTGATATAAAATCCCAGATCACTTCAGAGAGGCAGTAAAAACAATATGGAAAATTTATAACAATCCAGTGTAATTGTTCAAAGGTAACTGCTTCAAGGACTCTTATGAGGCTTGTAAAGGTTTTTCAACTGATAAAAAAGGCACACCATTTTTAGGATGAGATAATTTAAAGCACTGTTCAGCAAAGCTCTGCAGAAAAATAGCATACTGAAGAGCATATGTTGGTTGCTGACCTTCTAATGTAAATTTAAAGAGAAACCATTCTTGCTAATAAGGTACTATGATATTTAATTTTGCACAAAGCAATTTTAAACAGTAGATCCCTTCAATCCCTTTAAAATTCTTTAGTTAAACACTAAGCAATAAGCTTGCAAGTCCTAGATTGACAGCTTAGTTTGGCTGGGTGCAAGAAAATATCTACTGTCTCAATCTATGACATTTTCAGAGCTATATGCAAGAAAGGTGTGACACCTGCCCTTAACTGAGTACTACAATGAAAGCATAGCTTGGCATGTTTATAGGTCAAGAAAGCTCATCTTTGATCACATAGGTCAGGGAAGCTTCACATTTGGTAGTTGAAGCCAGGGACTGTGAATGACGTGCCCTGTCCTTTCTCTGCTATTTACTCACCCTGCAACCAAGTTGTTACACCTTTTTATGCACTGGTCTATCCTTTAAGTAGAAGAGGCATGAACATAACTTTAAATAGCATCGAGGTGCTCTGCTAAGAATGAAAAGAAAACATTTATTTTTTAATCAAAAGTCACTATAATGCTGCCTAAAAAAAAAATCTGAAAATTATCATTATTTGCAAAGAGTCCAACCCACTTTGAATTCTCCTATGTGCTTCAAAACTGTATTACCACCTGAATAGTACTTTTACAGGTCTATTTTATAGGTTACATAAAAAATAATTCCTAGCTTCAGGAGATTTAAGTTTAAGATGTTATTTTTCCCTTGAAAGTACTAATTTCCCTCTGAATACTTTCTTAGTCTATTCAATTACCTCAGATTTTTTCTGTTATTAATAATGCATCATTTAGCCTCACTTTTGTTTTAATCATAACAGAATCAGGCCAGGTGTCTGTGCCTTTATCTGATAAACTTCTTTCTTCAATATGTGAGTATATAAATATTAGAGAAACTAGCACAACAACTATTTATATTCAAAAAGCAGTAGTAAATATTGTAGGCTAAAATATCCCTCACTAGAAAGGAACATCAATATTGAAGGCATAAAACATACAATGGGTCTTTTGCAGCATGTTTCTTTGCAATAATATAGTTGTCACGTTTACTTGCCTATGCCACCTTTGAATATTCTGAAATTACTGCTGGAAAATGTTAAAGCCAAAAAGGTAATTACAATCACCAGACCTTGCCATCAATGATTCAAAGAAATGGAGCAGACCTGTAAATTAGAACAGCTTAAATCAAGCTCAGGCCATGAAGAGTAGCATAAACTACAATTATACCCCTTGGCCAAGCAACAAGGATGGGGAAGCAAGACAAGTGTTCTCTGCAAAAAGGCCAGTGTGCTGCAAGTAAGTGTTAAGGGGTGCACACATTTTGGTGAGCCTTTGTCAGCATCCTTTGCTGCCCAGTGAGCAAGGACAAGAATGATGTGCAGGGGTGTTATGTGTGGCCATTGGTGCCAGCTTTCGGAACTGACAGTATGAATGGAAAAATCATGCAGGTACAGAGTCACCATGGAAATTGAGGGAGCTTTTGTCTCTCCACCAGCACAAGCTACTGCTGTGGTCATGGCCATGCACTTATCTCTTCATTAGGGATGCAGCCCAGGTTCAGTGGCCGCCTCTTAACATATGCTGGGAACCAGAACTCCTGCACGATGGATTAAGACTTGGATAGCTAAGGACCAGTATCCCAAGGGACTCTGCAAGGAGACAAAAGCCTGTCACTTTCCTGCTGAAAAGTAAGTCTTTTATGTGCTGCAAATGTCAGGTTTTCACCTGAACTACTTAAAATCAGAAACACAGAAAGCCAGAGAAAAGACACTTAGATCATTAAATCTTTATAGGTACATTAAAATTCTATTGACAAGAAGTAATAGAGATTAAAAAGAAAGTATGGAAATGCGGTAGCCAACAGCCACTGCATCATAGTCAAAAAGCCAAGAAAGGGTCAGAATTATTTGCAAAAGTCATTAGTAATTCCTGGACTGACTTTACTTACTGATCTAATTTTCATACTAATTGGCAAAAGAAAAGATGATGCATTAAGATAGATAATACTTAAGTGATCCATATTTTATTATAGTTAGCTTTATGCTCTCTTATTGATTCTGTACATATATACTCACATTCCCCTTCAAACTTCTCCAGAACTCCTTTTCATTAGTATTCTTGCCATAGCATCACAGACCAATACAGGTTAAGAGACCTTGGGAAAGATCAAGTCCAGTCCTGCCCCCTCTACACTGAATTCAGACCAGGGTGCTGCTGGATTTTGAAATCCTGCAAGGACAGAAATTCTCCCTCCTATTTAGGCTTCCCTTTCAATCCTTCCTCTTCTCCAGGCCACACAAGCCCAGGGCTGCCATGCTCTCCTCTCAGAGGCTGCTGTGCAGGAAACTGATTTTCAATACTCTTCAGCTATAGCCTTATTTCCTTATCTCTTCTGTATTTTGCTTTAATGCCTACAGTAAGTACGATGACACAGCAATGTAGCCAAAGCAGAAAAACTCATTGGCACTATATATGGAAAATGCTGATGAGGCTCAGCCTGCTGGCATGCATCAGGAATACAGTGGCATGCTGTATTTGAAACACACTGGTTTGAAAAACTCTAAAGCAGAGCGGTAAATAAGTAACTGCCCTGCCTGCACACAAGACATCTGATCATAGACTATGTTTGAAAAGTGAGCGCTAAGGTTGAGATCAGCTTTTTGACTCTGTCTAGATGAATCATTGCATTGTCCATTTCTGAAATGAAATCAACCAGTAGCACATCAACGCTGTCTTCCAAACGTGAACTGAAATATCTGAGTCCTCTGGGAAGGCAATTTTTTTTTGACTCAACACTTGGCCGTCTAACCTTGAAATGCTAGATGTTGTAAATATGATTTACTGCTGCTATAAAAGTGGGGGAAAGTGTCTGAAATTCAAAATGAGAAGGCAGGAGGAGGAGGATTTCCTCCACCTTACTGTTATATCATTCTGATACTTAAAACTAAAATCCCCAAACTTGATCTTGCACCACAGAAGTAGTCACTGGCACCTATTTGAAATTGCCAGAGTCAATATATAACGCTAGTCTCCCAGTCACAGTACATTTCACATCCCCTTTGCTCAGATGTAAAAGTATTAGTGAAGACTTGCTGCCATCAGTGGCCATTCAGTCAATTGTGGAAGCCTTTGGAGCAGCAGAGGTATTGCGCAAGGAAAAGGATTCTCTGGCTACATCTGAGAGAAGCAGAAGTTCATCAGTTTGGGACTCTTCTTTCATATTTCATATCAACAGGGTATTGTAGCATAATCGACAGACCTAGTGCTGACTTCTTTTGTTAGCAGCTCACCTTTCTGAGCAGTGAAAAGTCTGTGCAGCTCTTATGTTGAGCATTTCTTCCCTCACTAAGAGTTCAATGCCTTACAAGATATGTATGAAATCAGAAAACAAGCTAATGGTGCTGGGCTTGTCCTCTTAATGCTTCCAGTCTTTGAGGCAGACACTAACAGAAATGGCTACACATCTATAAACGTACAGTGATGGGTCTCTGTGCCTTTATTAAAAGCATCTTCAAAATAAATCATGGTTAGACCTTCTTCCTTGAAAGCCTGTAAAAACACTTAAAGTCTTTGAAAATATCTTATCAATCATCCTGCATTACACTAAATAGCAACATTACGTCCATGAAGAGAGTTTGGTCTCTAATAACACAAACAGATCTTTGTGCTTTATTATTATTTATTTGATACTCAGGTTAGTGATGAGGGAGTTTGACCTGAGCTATTAACTAGTACACATCATATCCTCAGAGTGTCAGAATTCAAGGTAACGTCCTTTATAAATGAAAGGAAAAATTCCCTCTTCCCAACAGGAAGGAACTGATGTTTTCATTGACCTGCCAGATGTCAGTTAATATAGCCACTCTCAAACAAATGAAGATTTAACTGGTTCAACCCAGGGCAACTCACTCTCTGATTCTAGAGATCCTTTGCTTATGCATTTCTTTGTGATTCACTTTTCCTCTTCATAACCTGCTAATAAATAAATTAATACTTCTGCAAAATGGTTCAAGAAGACTTAAATCAGTGATAGGAAGGAGACGTGTTACTGCTTAGGCCTTTTCTGATCTTGATTCCAGCCTCCCTGTCACAATTCCCTGAGACCCTGTGTGATGTTCACTGCTGAACAGTTGTTACTTTAGGTATTACCAGCCGCAGCTGTTTGTTACCACTCCAGTACTGGACACTGGGTGCTCTTCTATAGGATCTTGAGGAAACCAACATCGCCATGTGCTTCGAATGCAAGCCCTATTATTCTTACTTTCTTCTCAAATTGAACCCAAAAATGAATGACAGAAAACGACATTAAATGACCTTTGGATAACACCTTAGTTAAGTCAAGAGAATAATGGGCATACTTGGGGCATCTGTTTAGAATGACTGATCACAAACTACTAAAAAGCCATATTTGTTTGCCAATTCAGGGCAACAGATGGAGAGTCCAACTGAGAGGCACATTCCTCTGTAGCACAATAAAGGGTGAAGAGATATTCTTCTATCTAAACATAAAATTGAGCATAGAACAGGGGATACAGTAAAAAAGGGGGGACACAGTAAACCCTTCATTTTCCCAGGAGTGCTGGTAACCTTGAAAAAAACTTTCTACAAAAGAGCATGAGTTACTCTCAAAGGTGCTTAACTTGCAGTTGTAGCAGCTGCTGCTCAGGGCCATGACTTGCTTTGGTGATAATTTAGGAGGAGATTTTGTCATTTTCTGTAGTAGACAGTAAAATTATGATAGTATTGATGAGTCAGTGATCAACATTTTGTAATACCTGATGCCTCCCTCAATGCACTAGAAATGCTGTATGAATATATCAAAATGCCAGCTATAATTTTGAAAATACATTTCTAATCTTTGTAGTTGGGCAGACAGTGCTTGAGCATGTAAAATTCATGTATCCCAAAGACAGACCCAAATTCAAATACACAGTGTTGAAAAATCACCCTCAGGCCAATTTCATTACTTTGTGGGGGGGGGGTGTCTGGAAACTTGGTTCAGAAATGCCTGAAGTAGGCATTAATGTATCATACTCTGAAAGGGAATCAGACAAAGCTAAGTAGAACAACTGTAGAAGTGAAACACTACATACCGTCACGGCAGGAGAATTTGCTGTTTCAAACACCTACAGAATTGCCAAGGTTTCCTCCTACTGAGGAGACCCAGGGACTCAGAACCACACTGCCTGAACGAGATTCACATGCTCCTGAATTTTCCCTATATAATCTATATATTCTCCTGTTCAACTGCTAGAGGCTGCCTCTTCCTTTCCTCCCCCGTTTTGTTATCACGAATGCTGGAAGCAAAGAACAGAAAGCAACAGAGAGACCTGCCCTGAGTTATTAGAATACGGTTTTATTTTAAAGCGTTTGCTTAAGGATAGCAGAGAGATTCAAAGGCCAACTTTAAAGGAGTTCCTGGGGAACAGTGTAGGCAGTGGGAATTTGCACAACTCACTTCCAGTTAACCTCATTAATACAGAATTCTCACAGTGGAACCATGCTACAGAAATCTATGGAATTTCAGAAAAAAAGAAATCCATTCTGCTTCTAACTCCTGATTCTCTCTACAAAGCACAGAGCAAAAAGGATGATGAACCAGAACAAAGAGGCCAGCCTTCAACTACCTTACTCCAAATGCAGGACCACAACCCTCTTTATTGTCAAAACTACTCCAGTTTCTAAACTTCTCATACTTGTCCTCCCTTTATTGCACAAACCCGGAATAATCCTCAGCTATCAAAGAAACTGCTATAGCTGTGTGTGCTGAGCTGCAATTAGCAGAATATTCAACATTTATGGAAATAGGATAGGTTACATCACTGGTGTACTCTCTGCTGTCCTCACTTTTCATACTGGTGCATAAGCAGAGATACACATACATGCGCTTATAAAATGGCTGGAAACTTTCCTACAGCAAAACAGTGAGAAGAGTTTGACTGCACATGAGCTGGTTAACCATATGATAGAGTCTTGAACCTCCCAGAGCCAGAAAACACCCACAAAAAAGGGAAGAAAACCAAAGGAACCTGAGGGTCATTCCCAGAGCAAGATAAGCCATCTATTACAGCATTGGTCTTTTAGAATGCCAGCTTGCACATGTTTGCAAAGCTTGCTGGAAATCACAGGCTGCTTAGAAAAGGAGCAGAAGAATCTCTCCTGAAATATACTGCTTCTTTAATGTCGTGGATTCTGCACTATTCATTTAAGAGTTGAGGAACAAACAGAAAGTTCAGTGGAAAATGGTTTAGCAAATAGAACAGCCAATATGTCAAAGCTGAAGAGGTAGCAGGAAAGCCAATATGAATATAAGAAAGTTTGGTTTACTGCCATAGGTCTTGCCAGCCTGAAACCCAGGAAGAGCAACTACATTCTCTAATCCTTGGCCTAATTCCAAAGCAGTAACAACAAATTAGCCATAACAGTGACTTTATATGGGCCTTATCACCACAATCATCAATAGATTCAGTCTCATTAAACAGTTTAGTACTGTCATATTAAGAGACAAACCCATGAAGAATAAAGGCACTCAAGAGATTTGTTAATTATAACACACAAGTCAGTAAGTAGCATGACAGGAAAATAAAACTCCTAAATTCCAGGCAGGTCCTAGATGTTTCCTTCACCCCATTTCTAAGTCCAGTTGGAAGAAGGGAGGGCAGAGGGATCGATTACACCCCCTCCACAGGGCACAGAGCCGCAAATAGTGTTAGATGTTTCCCAACAGAAGCAACTGCAGTTCCAATTTTGTTGGTTTAATCTAACTACATCTGTTTGTACCTTAAGATCATTTATAAATGCACAGGAATCTGACATGGAAACCAACAAACCTGCTGTATTACCAAGCTGCTTTCTTGTTTACACGTGGTTCTGGAATTCAGCCTGAACTTCTGACTTTAAAAGTTGCACAAAGTAATTGGTAGGAAAAAATCCCCTAACTCTCTTTTCCATGTCTGCATAAGCAGCCAGATAGCAGCGCTGTCAAAGGAGACAGAACAGCAGAACTCCTTACTGGTCCCAAACCATCCACATGATTTGATCTTTTGACTTGTGCTCCAGTGCTGAGATCCATAAACAGGCAGAACTGACTGCTTGTGTTGCTCTATCCAGCCCTTGAACGGGAATTTCTGGTACTGGATCCAAAATTAAAGCAAAACTGCTTAACCTCTGTATTTTACTACCTGACCTTCAAAGCTGATAAAAGCATATTTTTTCCCTGGGAAAGAAATAAAGCCATTAGGGAGCCAGGAAGTGCTTTATCTTCATCTCATGACTCTCATCCAAAAGCTTGCATTACATTTTATTTCTCATTTGTGCCAGTTTGGTAATGTGATTAAGGGATGGCATTACTGGCTCAAGCATGGCCAAGACACAAAGCAGCTGACACTTGCCCTGCCTTCCAAAAATGACATTGGTCTGAAGACTCAAAGGGAGATTTTGTAGAGGTTTTACATCAGTATGTGCCAATATAATGGTGCTGAAGTAACAGCATTTACATTTTTTTCCATGCATAAGAATCAAGACAATTCTCTTACAGACTAATTGCATGGTGCCAGCTTTAATGTGATTCATATACTAAAGCAGTTTCTTTCATAATAGGTTGTATTTTGTACACTCACACATTACAAAAAGCAGATATGAATGCCTTCAATAAGTAAATCTTACATTTAATTAAAAGTTTGTAATTGTGTAGGGGAAAGTAGAAGGGTTTAGACTTCCAAATGGTTGTGTTTAATAGAGAAAAATCACCTGCTTTGAGGAGAGGGTGCAATTTGCTGTGGAACAACCTACCTCCTGCCATTCTAGAGCTATCACCTTATTTCACTGCCCACCAAAGGCCAATAAAAAGAAATTAATTTTGGAGGAAAAACAGAGTCAGAAAACTAATAGAAGAGTTTGGGTAAGTTCAATCGATGAAGCAGAGGTGGTTTTTTTTATCTTTAATTAAAGGAAATGCCCACTCATCAGGAAGATAAACAGGAATCTAAAAATACTCTCTCAATGACCATAACACATTATGCAACATGCACACTGAGTTCTGTAATGTCTGGTCCTCAAGAACAACAGCCCGCTCCTGTGCATTTCTAATACTCTGCTTCTTGGACATGGAAAGTTCATCGATCCTCACCAGTGGCAGAACAAATTATGTCCATGTGACACAACTGGCCACTGGGTGTAAAGAAGCCTGGCTCTGCTGGAAGCAGGATTTTATTTTCTAGTTCGTGCGTTTGTCTGTTGAGCATCTTAATCTCTAACTCCTTCAGAAGGTTTCAAGGCAATGTCTCAATTAGCATTTCTACACCCTCCCTCATCATGAGTTAGTGTTCATTAATTTTAGAGATTCTTCGTCTTGCTGGGAAGTTTCAACCAGAATATATAGATCTTGCATTCTACTCAGGTTTCTACTCAGTGCTGGTCCTTTTTGTTCTTGTAGATACTGCTTTACTCCAGGTTTCAGAAGGTTTTATGCCACCACCTAGGATACAAATTTTGATTTGCTGTTTTGCTGGGGAGGTCACAAAGATGCAGGTTTATCACTGGACTTTTCCATCTCTTCTATGTTTAGATTATCTGTGCTGCTACAATCTCAAATGCTGAATGCTCTCTGCAGCTGCATAATGCAGCACAGATGCACAGTAAGCTCCTCTCTATATAGGACATTGTGACACAGCACAGTGCAGTGGATAGGAAGCTATTCCTGGATATGACACCAACTTCTTGTGTGACATTGGACAAGGCCTCTTAACCTCTCTGTTCCTCATCCTTCTTCTCTGAAACGCTGATGATACTACAAACCCATTTGATTGCAAAGAACTTTCAAATCAAAGGAGGAAATTTCAAAAGAAATGCTATTTATTTCAATACCAAAACATGCACATCTGTGATGAAAGACAACACTTATCTCCATATCTCTGTATCCATCACCCAGCACTGAGATGCTGGGGTTTTTCCACCTCAATTTTCTCCCCAGCTCTCTCACTTCCTTTGTCTCACCAAGTATTGCTATGGACTTTAAGAAAAACATTAAGGCCAAATTTTACAGAGCTGTATAAACATCTTGCCTAAAATCCAGTAAACACTAAACCCCACTTAGCACTTGACTATTCAGACCAGTAACCTAATTTAATCCAGAATCTGCTATACTTACCACATTCATTGCTAATATGTCTGTTTCACAAAAGCCTCATCCAAAGCTCTTCAAAGTCTGTAATAGCAAACCACGCACAAAGAAACCAGAGTCTGTTCTTCAGTGCTCTGACGCTGGAGAACGGAATTTTGACCTGGCTGCACAGCAGTTCAGTTGGAAGACTATGAAACAGAAACACTTCCAGTTACTGTATTGCTGCCCCAGAGCCATGCATAACTTTTCCTTCTGTCGCCAGTACAGTACCAACCCCGTAAATAGTAAATAATACTTCAAAACCCATTTAAACCAAGGAAACATGGCCATTTGAATGACTCCTTTGCATTCTAAACAGAGCTTTTAGCAAAAGAGAAGCCTATCAAAGATTAAACACTCTTCCCAGTTTATAAAATATCACCTACCAGCGCTGCACAGGACATCACTCTGGTATTCAAAATAGTTAAAAAAACCCATTACATGGACCTTTACAAAGAGACTGTCGTGTAATTTCTTTTCTTGGGACATCTGAGTTTTCTCTGCTTCAGTAAGCCCTCTTGTCGAGAACTCTAATGACCAAGAAAGAATCAAAATAATACTTCAGATTTCACATAATCTCACTTGAGAAAATTGTGTGTAAAGGCACCCAGATATTTTTAACATTCCATACTACCTCTGAAAATCATTCAATATCACAGAACTCAAATGGGTCTGCTACACAAGTTCAGACATGACAATACTGAAAGGTAATGGCTACCTCAGGAAAACCCTGCTTGCCAACTAGGCACTCTGGTCAAGATATATTTCAACTGCCTGTGCAAGTGTAAATAGATAATTCTCCATCTAACCAGCTGCTGCTGCATACAGTCATCAGACAACCAAATTAGGCAGGTAAAAATCTAATAACTGCTTACTTTGCAAGTCCATTAATATTTAAAAAGATGGACAATTACATGAAAATAATCTTTAAACTCACTGGGATTTGTAAGTGAAAGTATGGGAAAATGAAAAATAAAGTGTTCTCAGTACCAATAAAGAAATAGAGTAACTTTTCACAGCCATAATCAATGAGAACCTGGCACAGCCAGAGACTTCTGGGCCAAATTATATCTGCATATCAACCTGGAATGGTGTCTCTCATGCTTCAGTCTAGTTCCACGATAAACATGAAGTCGAGCAGACTTCATTGACTTTGTTCAAAGTCTTGGTAATCCTGTCTTCTCTATTCAAAGACTGTAGGTTTCCACCACACTTGGAAACTGTTTTCTGGTGACAGGAAGTGCCTTGGAAAAAACCTCAGTGCGTAAAACTTATATTCTGGGAACAGCAGGAATACAACTGCAAAGACAGTGGTTGCCCCAGTAAGATACCTTAAACTGCAATAAGAACTCACAGCATTGTTAAAGGATATTAAAAAGTAAAAGCTCAGGAACAGAACTTCACGAGTAATTGATTTGGGGTTCGCTGATCAGACTAAACCACTAACAAAGGTGAAAATAGCACTATCAACATAGTTTTGGGGGTTGATTCTTACCAGAAAGAGGGGAAAAAACGTTACTGAAATGATTTTATTTTTCCCTTTTTTAATAAACTGAAAGGCTCTGCTTCATTTTCAGGCTGTTTGGCTCCTTCTTAAATTAAAATTTGACATATTAATTTCTTTGGCTGCCTCAAAGTTGTATTCTACACTGAAGACATCATTTTGCCAAGAGTTTCGGCCAAACTCAGCTCCTAATAATCCTGAGCTATAAACACCACAACAGTGAAATTTTTCCCTTTACTGGAAAGAGGGAACTATATAGCAATTCACAGAAATAGCGTTAAAGATGAGAACAGAACTGTTTTTAGAACTGCACCTACAGAAAGGATTTGGAGAAGATAAAAGATCTGAGATATCAAAGACAATACAACATTAACACACTACATCTGTAAGAAAACCAAGAAAGAGCTTTTAAACAGCCATTGCTAGTGAGGCTTCAGATTGCATTTCGCCTAAAAATCTGCCTCTATCATGAGAATTAGACATTTAAACATATTTAGAGGAAACAGGTCTCTCTCCTGATGCTCATATATGGTAGAGGACTCACTCATCTACCCATATAAACCAACCATATCTCTTAATATTCATCATAAGGCAGAGAGAGCTCAGACTTATTTTTAAGTTCTCATTTACAAGCCAGCCTCCACTTTTTTTGCTTCTGTGGTAGACCATGAACTGTCCTAGGAATGGTGTTGCAAAATGATAAATACTTGGATCTGGCATTATGTATCACCCTTTGCTACAAACAGAATATTTCTCTGTGATTGTGAAATCCATTGCTGCAATCTAGCAGACATGGTCATTTGTTCAGTTCAAAGCTGCTAATAAAATATTCATACTCTGTGTCTTTTCTGTTGATGGTGTCTGAACTAATCCAATTTTCATTTTTTCTGTGCCCTGTGAAAAAAAACTGGTCTTTAGACACACGAATTTCCAGTCAAGATTTTTCTGACATGGAAACACAGATTCACAGCCCAAGCACTTCGGCTGGTACTATGTTGTCTTAAAATGAACCTTGGATTGTGGTTTACAGCCATGTTAAAAACTGTACGTAGATACAGGTTTCATGTTGGACTCAAAAGCAACACAGAATCCTGCTCAGTCCTCCTAAAAGGCAACATCACTTTATTCTTAGTGTTTATGCAAATGAGATTACTGCTTTGATGATTTAATTATTTTAAAGCATAAACTGACTGTTATATGGCAGCTGCTGGCAAAATTCAGTTCAGAATTGTCTTGGAATTAGAACAACTGGCGGTAACATGCAGGTTGCTCCTTTACACATCCATCATTCTCTCTGTGAATTTCCACCTGCATCTGTATTGCTGGTTTTTACAGCAGCATTTCAGAGCAGTTTCCTACTTGAAGGAAAATAGGAGCTTTTCAAATGACTTCTAACTGAGCAATGGGAAAGTTAGTTATAACCAGAGGAGCAACACTGATCATTTGGGGCATGGTACAAAACTCCATTGCTCACAGAAGGAAAGTAATTTTTGCAGTGGGTGAGAAAACGACAGTCCTGACTTTTCTATCATCATCATCAGTCTAGTAAAGATTTAGAAGCAGGTTTCAGTTCTGAGCTCACGTTTGAGTAGCATTTTTACAAGATAGATGCGGCAACTATTTCCTAGTAATTTAAGAAAAGACCAGTTTTTTGCAGTGACGATGCGCATGGGATACCTAACCTGAAACTCTTCCTATGGGAAAAAGTTAGATATCATGGAAGAGATGCTACAATGCTAGATTACCTTTAAGTATGTCTGATGTTAAAAAGAGAGATAAACATGCCAACACTATACTCTGGGAGTAGTTGTAAATCCACCTAGCAACTTCTTCCACATCAGCCCTGTCAGGTACCTTGCTACCTCTGACCCTAAGTGCAAGGCAGTATTCCACACCCTTCTCATTCTTCTGTTTGTACTACAGATTGTTTAAGAATGCTTTTACCCCTTGGGAAGAGAAGTAGCAAAGGACCAGCAAAGTAATTTTATGTGGCTCCTATTCTGAGTGGCATGTTCATTCGTCTTTTGTTACTATGGAAATCACTGCATAAAGAAACTGTGCATGGGAGCCCAATTAAAATGTCAATAAAAGTAAATACATTTAAAGAGGTCATGTCCATGCATTATGCAATGAAAAAAAAAAAAGGCTTCTATTTGTATCATGCTAATTAAATTTACATGGTTATTGCAAATCATTTTGTTTCACCTGGAGCTGTAATTAAGCAACACCACTTAATGAGAAGGATCCAGTGCTGAATGAATGTGCTTCTGTAGTAAAGCTCCTCTGACAATGAAGGATGTTTCTGTTTACATCTCTCATCATTTCACATTCCCAAATGCCAATGACTTTCCAGTGAGGTAAACACTGTTTTTTAACATAAACCATTACAGACACATGTAATTGTGGGCAGCCTTTAACCAAGCTTTTCACTGGCTATTCCGCATCCTGGAAAACCTATGGTGCTATTTCTCCTAAAGACGGATTGTAAAAAGTAAAGCACCAAAGTAATCAACACAAAAATTAAAGCCATAATTGCATTTCCAGTATGATTCATTTAATCTGGATATACTAGGCCAAATTATTTTCTTTTTCATGGGGATTTTACTGGGATTATTCCACATTTAGAGCAGATTGATACCTCAGACTGGTCCCAGAACTTCCAAAAGAAGTTAGTATAGCCAGAAATTCAAAACTCTCTGTAGTAAGAGCTTATATAGTATCCAGAGACAAGACAGAGAGAGACAATAACAAAGATCACCGTTACTATTTCTTTCTACTGATGTCTTTGCTGTAAGCTACAGCCTTTCACCTGAACACAGAACACACACCAAGTTTATTTTAAGGTGCAGCAACAGCTTCTGCTGACATCTCCTGCCACTATGTGGAAGTGTGATGGATGGCAATAAGGCGACATATAAATGAGGCTTCAAAGGATTTTGCTGGCATCAGCCACACCAACCATATGTCCCTGATTTGCATAGCCAAACTTGGCAGAATTCTTTTATTACAGTTCATTTTGTGGTCTCTGCAGATCCCATAAATATTTTCCTACACAGAGAAGCCTTGCCACATTAATTATAATAGGATTGCTTTGCTAGGCAAATGGGAACACAGCCAGGATCTAATAATTTGGCACCTTGGTGCTTAATATTCAGAACAACTCATATATGAGATGGATCTGGAATGCCTACTGGATCTTTCAAGTGCATCATCAAATTTGGATCTCCAATGACTTTTTTTTTATGCTTTAAAACTTGAAAGTGAATTCAGTGCTTTTAGAAAAGAAGGATAAATAGAAATGCTCTGAGCCAGGAAGACTGTTGGCAGGGTCTGTGAAAACTCTTTCACCCATTTCTGTGAGAAGGATACTATTTTTATCCTGGGCTGTGCTTAAATAAGCCCATCCTTCAGGTTTGGTGTGTAATACAGTAAGAACAGGACTCAGAAAGGAGTCTGACAGATTTGAAATTATTATGGAAATCATATTTCCTAAGCAAAATCTAGCTACGTCTGGAGAGAAGCCTCACTAGAAAAAGGCTCATTACAATGCTTCATTCTCTTTATTATTGCTCCTAGAGGTAGCTCAGAATCTCTTCATATCTCTATGTTAGCAGGAATGAATTTTCTTATATCTGTCTTTAGCTGAAAGGCTGAAAACCAATACTGACAAAATGAAGTTGTTATGACTGTTACGACACCAAGATGTATCTATCTGAACTAAAGTGAACAAAGACGAGACTCAACTCTAAGGAACCCTAAAAGTGAATTTATTCTTAGAAAAGAAACCTGATTTCCATCACTCAAGGCAATAAAATTCTCAAATACAGATAACAGTTGTGCCATTTTGGACCCTGATTGCTCAGGAGATGTCAAGATCTGTAAAACCAAAGTCCAGCACTCTCCAAGTTCAATACGGAAGACCAACCTCCATTTTACATGAGATCTGCACACAAACATTGCCTCCATGGCAGACTACTGCACCTTTCAGCCCTTATCAGTCACTCAAATCATGGACATAGTCTTGTAAAAATAACAAAGAAAAATTAGATTTTAGGCCCTACAATGCACCGGGAGGTCCATGGTGGATGCATACCTTGTTTAACTTGATTACAAGTCATTTAATATCTGCTTACAATATGGCACTGTCAAAAGTCAGAACAGGGAGATTCAGTCACTTCATTACCAAAGGTGGCTAACCAATGTTCTCACAAGACAGGCAGCTGCCGTCTTGAGATCTGTCACTGGCACTACATGCTAATAAGCGCTCACAACCATTCATCTTCACAGGCAGGTCTGTCTGCTGTCTGCAAACCACTAAGCAAACTGGCAGACAGCCAAAGCCTCTGCTCTTTCTCTCCCCCCCCTTTTTTGGCCCAGAGAAAAGAAACAATGCCACAACAACCTTGGCAATTCTCCTTGTGTTTGTCACTACTATCTCCTCTTTCAGCCATTAAAGTATTGCAACATACATACAAAGGGAAGAACAGCAACTGCATGGAGATGAAGGCAAATGCTTTGACCCATAAGCCCTATTCTTTGCCTGATCCAGTCCCAAGCACTAGACAGCATGTTGATAGAGGGATCCAAAAGTGATGTCTGAGGAACATATATCAGCCTTTTATAAACTTACATTAAGAGTCCACTTTTGGTGCTTCTAAAAAAAATAGATATATATTTGTATACAAGTATATACATTTATTTTAGTAAGAACCAAGGTAAGGATAATACAGACCAGGAGCCTGAAACCATTCCACTGCAGTCTAGAGGCTATTATTCTAGCCATGAACTTGCCCATCTTTTTACACCACAGCTTTCAAAGGTTTGTATCAATTCTGTTGACTGTAATCCCCTGATGACAGTCACAATCAGTGTTTTAAATGCACTTAACTTGATTAGGCCTCAGTGGATTGTTTGCTTTTCCAGCTACCATTCGCTTAACAAGAATGGAATATAAGCCTGGCCAGCTCTCAGGCATTCCTTTATTGATCCTTGCTCTCTCATTCTGAAGGCAGTGAAGCTCCCACTGACATCAATGAGAGCTCTTTGCTGTGTGAGAGAGGAGTGTATCATATGTTTATTTAAAAAGAAACAAAGTGAACTGAATCAAAGACAGAGGTGGGTGTTAAGCACCAGTATTTGAATAAAAACCTGAGCTTTATTCCAGCCCATGGAAGGCACTAGAACAAGAACAGTTCAGTGACTAGGGCCTTATATGACTTCAACCTTCTCCGCCTTTAAATTTCAACTCTGCTAATGGATATTTTCTGGAAAGTACAGCCAGAAAGGACTCCTAAGTTACTGCTACCCAAATGTTATCTGTGATATCCAACCAGTTCTAATAATGACTTTCAATAACTACAAACTTCAGGTGATTTTAGGCCCACTGCGCTCTACAGAAAGTTTTTACAGTATAGCCTGTCACCAGTACCCCTGGCCCCTAATATAAAGCAGAACCACTGAAGAAAATGTCTTCCAATTGCCTTGTTCTTCTTTCTCTAAAAAAGCAATAACATGTTTTTTAATTAACAATCCCATTTTAAGCTTAAAATACAGCCAATAGGAGGAAATAAAATAACTACAAAAGGCAAGAGTTAGAAGTCGCAAGGCTGAAACTAATAGAGACCATGTTTATGTAAGTATGTGTATCTAAGTGTTTCAGGTTTAGGATAAGGACCCCTTTGCCAAAAATGTGGCAGCTATATTTGCTAGTCTCCATGGGAAATGTTATAAAGAATCAAAAGCAAACAAATTTTCCTTTCAAATAAACTTGACCGGTATGTTTTAGACATATGTTTTCTTTAGAATCCTTGTCCTTCTTTAATGGTGCTACATACTTTCCCCCATTTAAGAGCAAATACTTTGTTGTTACAGCAATACTTTCCCACAATTCTACTACAAGGGCCTCCCTGGTTTTTGAAGCCAAGGCTTGAAAATCGTCTTCACTCTTCGCACACACCTGCTCCACGCAGGATGCCCTCAAGCCCTTTCTTATAGCTGTGCATGCAAACTTTAGCTATTACACTGTCATCACAGCAACTGGGAAAGAGAAAAATCTTAGTGGCATGTAACTCAGCATAGAGGGAAATAGGACTCACTTTTGGATTTTCATATGATCCTTTGTACTTTTCTGTTCTCTCTTCTTGCACACTAATCAATGCGTTTTTCCCTCTTGCTCCCAAGCTCTTTTTGTGGAATTAGCTCCTCCTTTAGCTAGGATGAGAACTTTTTAAGATATCAAATAAAATCTTGTCTCCTTCTTGTTGGTTCAGAAATTAACCCACTCAAATGAACACACTGGGCAACAGGTTGCCAAAGCACCAAGCTGGACTGTTCAGCAGGACTGAACACAAGACCTCCAAATCTCAAAGCAGGAAATTACAGTTACAAAAGGGCTTTTACCTGTTGCTCATGATAAAAAACAAATTTGGGCTTCACTATAAGGCCTGCCATAAGGCTCGCCGCAATGTACTCCAGAACCGTAATTACTTACTCCATGTATTTTCTGCTAATATATTTATGGATCTCTAATAATATGCAATTAACAAAAACCTTACGGTGGTCCTTTCCCCAACTTCTCTATCAGATCTCTCTCATCTGTGTTCAGCCCCACTGTACTTCTGTCCTCATAAGCACTCTCGGATGAGCAACTCCATGGGAAGTCTGGCACTTCACAAGTTACTTCTCCTTCTGGACATGTTTTGTTTTAATTATCTGCTTTTAACAGCATGACTAATTGCCGAAAGAGGAAAGTGTGATAATCAGGAGTTGGAGTGTGGTGTTACAGGCTACTAGTCCTTAGCACAAGCACTCAGTTGTCAACCTGACCTTTCAGTGGAAGCTTTGACATGGATTTAAATCACCACAGGAACAGATTTTGGATCAATTTGAGATCTGTGTCATTAACTGCAACCTTTATATAGCATTTACATGCATCAGTAGCTGAAATTTATGGTAGTACCACAACACCCCAAAAAACCTAGGTCAGAAATGGGTAAAGTCATTTGCCTGAAATAAATCCTACCAATATCTACAGTAAGAATCAATCACTGATTGCAAAAGGACTAACACAGCATGTGGCAAAAGTGATTTTTATAAGGAACCAAGATGATTACATTTAATGGAATGCAGTTTTTCTCCTCCATCCCCAACACTTCACTTGTTTGAAGTTCTCTCAATTCACAGCCAGGAATTTCATGGTTTCCCAGGCAGCTAATGGTATCCTGGGCTGCATCAAAAGAAGTGTGACCAGCAGGCTGAAGGAGGTGATTCTGCCCCTCTACTCTGCTCTCATAAGACCTCACCTGGAATACTGCGTCCAGCCCTGGAGCTCTCGGCACAGGAAAGACATGGACCTGCTGGAGAGGGTCCAGAAGAAGAGCACAAAAATTATCAGAGGGACAGAACACTTGCCTTCCTATCTGTTTGTACTGTAATCTCAAGGAAGAGTGTTCCTTGGAAATGATGATGCCCCCTGCATGCAGGACAGCCAATACTACAAACAGGATTCAAATATGAACACTGGCCCTGCAAAAAGAGAACATTAGATTTTGTTATCTCTGCTAGATCTGTTCTTTGTGCTTGTGCATTCTTATTTGACTGTTCAAGTATGTTATACTTAAGCTATAATTAATGTAATATATAAAATATGAAGTAAATACATTAAATTATATTATATCTTATATTGTATATGGAAATAACACTAGGCTGTCTGGCCAATCATATACTCTTTGGCTAAATTTTCATTCAATAGGCAAATAAACCCAGAAAACCCCAGGAAAACCTCACTGATAAATGTGCCTGCTCACAGGGCTTTCACTAGTTGAGTTCAGAATGACAAATGAAAGACTTCAGATCCATTTATTTTTTTTTTCAATAAAAATCTTGTTTAACACTGTCATGAATATTCATGTGCTTGGCAGAGCTCCAGATTAAGCAAATCAAACAACAACAGTCCACTTGGCCCTGCAAAAGGATGGACTGGATTTTGTGTGCTAAAGAATGCGCTTAAAGAGAGGTACAAATCAAACTTTGCTGTGACTGTGCTCAAAGGGAAATAAAATCCCCTGATACCAAAAGCAACCTCTTTGCATGCAAAAATAACAACACTGGGCAGTAGCTCCTAACTGATACAAAGTCCACTGGCATTGGTCATGTGCAATATATTTACAAGAGCGCAAAGGCTGAGGAGCTGCTGCTCCACAGCTGCTGCTCCTGATGGCAGTGGTGGCCAAGGTGACCCAAAGCAGCAGCTTATATAGGCCCTTTGGCTACAACAGCTGTGTGGCCTCTAGCAGTGCTGCAGAGCAGACTGGAAGATGCTGCCTGCAGACCCCCAGCTCCCTGGTGCAGGGGATGTCATTGTAAATTGTGCTTTCTTGAGAGCAGTCCAGCAGCTGTCTGTGGTGGCCTCAACCAGCCGTCCTATTTGGGTAGCTCAAGGACTGCACTTGCAACTAAACCTTGTTCAACAATAGGAGAAAGAAAAATTATATCTAGCACGTTTTGGGGAGTTTTTATCTCCTCCTAAGTCTTTGTGTATTTACATGGAAGAGTCACAATCCCTCTCAAAAGGATCACCAGAACTGTTTTGAGTTCAGTTTACAGTGTGAGACATGGAAGGACCAACTGAGTGACAGAAAACTGCAGTCTCATCTAGTGGCTCTGGGGATGGCATCTTACTCCATGACCTACTGCTTTACCCATTACGTAGTACCACTTGCACCAAGGGAGTATACTTTTACATACATATTTATGTAGTAAGCAAGTAACACACTTCATTACAATCAAGGATAGGAGAGAACTTGGCTAGAAAATTATTACTTGAGAAGTCAGTCATGCTCACTGTTATTATTTTCAAGCCTGACCACAGGGAAATTTAATATACAAACACTGAAACTAATAACATTTTGTCCCCTCATCACATGCTTGTAAGATATTAGTACTCCTGTGTAAGACAGCCCAAGCAGTATCATATCAAATGCAAGTCTCACATTGTGTTTAATCAGACAAGAGAAATTACAGCTCCAATCTCCATATATCTCTCTCCAGTGAGAAAGTTAGGAGTGGAAGGTGCAGATAAAGCAGAAAAATGAATAAGTTGCTTAAAGGAAAAGAAAAAGACAGACCTAGCCACACAGTTGGGTGTACATGCAATGTAAATCTCAAGTTCTAGCGCAACCAACACCTATTCACTTATATAAATTTAATCCTATCTGAGTAACTTAAGCTCGAAGTTAAACATAAGAATTAAGGTTCAATTTAGGAAAAGTTGGAAAGCATCATTCTGTCCCTAGAGTGTAGAAAAAAGCATAGATTTTACAGCTGCTGTTTCCCAACCTCTGCTCCACACATCCACATCTGACAGTTACACTCTGCAATGACATCATACTTGTGTCTATAAGAAAATCTGTTCTAAATACACTTCGCAGCGGGGCAGGGGTCCCAGCAAATGCTGCTCAGGGACTTGTGGTAAGTCTGTCTCAAGCACTCCCACACGGTCAGTGAAGCCATTTGCCAAGTCTGAGCGGCCAGAAGGCAGCAACACACACTCCTTGCTGGGGCAGCAGTGCAGAGACAGCCTTCATGCACACACACATTTTAAGCCTTAGATAACATACTAGGAAGACATAAGAAGCATAAACAGCCAGATTTACTAATTCTCTACCAAAAGCAATCCAGCTTCCAACTTTCTCCAAAATACCTATCTGGAATGAATTCCCACACAGGACTCTTTTCTGCTCTGCCTGAGAAAGCTCTAAAACTGAACAGAGAGTTTGCCCCCTCCAAATCATAAGAACATGCTCAGACTGAGTTAGACTCAATTTGTATTTCTTTTCTTTCCTTTTTATATTTATAGAAAAGAGAAATAAAAGGTAAAAGCAGTTATCCATTGGACAAACACTTGAGTACATGTATGTTTCAGAGCAGCAACAGTGATTTTTAGTACAACTAATTTTCTTACGTTTATAAATACTCAGTTACTACAACCCTCTTGCGTTTTCTCCATTCTTTCATATTTCCGACTGAATCAGTTGAGTATTTGCTGAAAAGACAAGTCACAGAGCAAATGTAACTATCCCAGGTGGCCCCTTAAGCACCATTTAAACAACTATCAAAGCAACATTCCTTATCCATTGAGACTTTTCTTGAGCAGAGGACACATGGATGTTCACTTGCTTTTACCATGAATCTGTTAAATTTCCCCCTTGAATAGCTAGGACTTAAATAAAAAGACATAATAGCAATGAACAGCAGTGGGATATGTGGAGGCGGATATAATTATGAAACACAACAGGACAATCGTTGCCTTTCTGAACAATCAGAGCTTCCTAGAACAAGAAGTTCTTGACCATTTCCCATTCCCAGGAATCGCTCTTACACCCAGCCAAGATGAAGACATGACTCACTCTCATTTAGCACTATGAGAACAAGAGAGTTTTTGTGGCTCTTTGTATTGAGTCCTCTTACCTAATATGTCTACTGCATATTTAGGCAAGGCATTTCCCAAAATGACACCTTTAGTGTTAGTTTTACTAACATGGGAGAAACCAGAATAATCAGTAACATTTAAAATGTAGCTAACTGTATGATTCTTTCATGCTAAATAACTCTGAAGAACTAGGAAAGCATCATCTAATTAATATCAAACAGGTAAGCAATTAGACCCTTTCAACAATATTCATTGCAGTACAAAACCCACTCCCATCTGCAGGATCAAAAAGCATTTCATAAAGCATGATCTTGATTTTACAGGTTACCACACACGTTTAACTTTGGCTACAGCACATACAGCTCAGTGCCTGAACAGCCTCTCTGCAGAACTGGGGCTTAAAGCTTTCCATCCTGCAAACACTTCATCCTTAGCATTTTTAATGTCATTGTTCCCAACAGAATGGTCTATCTGACTAAACTGTGCTTGATTTTAGTGCAAGGTGGCACAGAGTCATTCTCTCATGGGAAATCCCTTTAATAGTTAATAGATACAAACCTAACAGGGCTGTAAAGACCTTTAATGAGGATCCAAGTCACTGTGAAAGAGTATATATAAAGAAATAGCAATACAGAACATGCAAGCCTCTTCTTGTAGATAAAAATTTGGTATTTTTTATTTTAAAACTCTAAGCCAAAAAGAAAATAGCTGCATTTATCAGGTAAGTGTGATAGGGAGGAGGGAGAAGCCTAGAAAACACTTGCAGATGGACCTTCCAAGAGCATTTTGCCATTCAAGAGCCATACCTCGGAGCTGTCCCCAGCTGGGTGGCACTGGGGCTGCTGAGTGTGGGAACTCAAAGCAAATCATATCCCTACTGCAAGAGAGGAAATGTTAACACTTCTTTTTGCATCTGCATTGCTTCACGCAGGTTTTGAGGAACCAGTTCTAAAGGAAACCAGGCAGCAGAGCCTTGTGGATGGGTGCCACAGTTTCATACAGCTTTTACTAAGACATTTGGGCTTTTTAAGGCAACAAAATAGAAGTACTAACACAGGAAAAGTACTGCTACTCCCACCATTAGCGTTCAGAAAAAGGATGGGATTTTGAACAACTGCCAAAAGTCCATGGGATTAATTCAACTTCAAAATGAAGCTGTTTAAGAGCAAGAACAAAGTTAGCATACCTCATCTGCTATTGTATCTCATTTCCCTTAAGTACTCTCCAACACACAGTCAGGGACTGTCTCCACCCTGAATTATTTGAAATCTTAATTAAACATGGGTAGGAGTAAAAACAGAGTTGAAGTAGCTGACACGAAATTATGCATGTGTTGAAAGGTAAAGCCAGTTATATTCCAGGGCACTAGACTTTCAAGCTTATTGCTCTCTATCCATTACAGTAATGACATATTTGCACAGCTATGGCATCTATTAGGTGTGCGCGATGAATAAAAAAAATACATTACAGTGGGATTTATGTCAATGTTTACTTTGAGTAAGAAATCAAACCAACTGTTACTATAGCAATGGACAAAGCACTCATCACCTGAGATGTTATAGAGATTAAAGAATGCAAAGTATGGATGACAGCACACCCATATACTTAACACAGAGAGATGAGGCACATTAATTTCTGAGCAACTATTCAGGATTTCTTTGAAGAGTTTTCAGAAAATATTAAAATTAACCAGCTGTCACTGTGTGTAAGCAGCGGATAAAATCTTCACTCAGCAGCGTCAGTATTTGTGCCCACTGTTAATTACAATAGCATTGTCTCAGACAGATAAGAGAAAAATTCTAAAGCAGTACCCTAGAGTCTTAGAAAATGGAGATTACACATCACCTTCATGCCAGATTGCTGCTTGCAATATCCTTGCTAGGGCTTTGAACAGCTTGATTTGAGATACTAACACTTCAGCACAAAAGCCACTAGGGAATTGCTGCGAAGCTCAATGTCATCCAGCTCAGACCTCAGTGGACCTAAGCCATAAGGTTGCTGCTACTCCCTTCAGTGACTCTGTTGGGAAGTTGAGCTCTTTAGGTCTGGAATCACGACTTTCATGTGTCATCATGAGCACAGCAGCACCTACCAGTAAATCAAAGTTCTGTGTCAAGAATCCAAGTCACATACTTGAATGCTGCCATGATGTTACCTGCAATGTTGTGCAACCCTCCTGACACTAGAGCTGATTTGTGTAATAACACTGTCTGCTCTCAGCTCTTCTCTTCGCCCTGATCCTCTCTGTTCAGACCAGCTCTTCACAGCTTACTGAGTAGACAAGTGAATTGAAACTTTAACACCATCTTTTGATCATCTGCTATGTGAGAAAATAACATTACAATACATGTAAGTGCACACTGTCCACTCTCATCATCATACAACCAACAACAACTAAGTACATAAAAAAAAGTTTTGGCCACTCCCTTCTACTGGGAAACTGTAACCAGGCTGCTATGGAAGTGAAAAGCAGAAGCTGGTGCTAATATGGCCTCTCATGAATGTTTCTAATCCTGAGGAATAAAAAGCAGCCTAAAGCTTGTGAATATTCTCATTACTCATCAGGACTAAAATCAGGTATGTTCATAAGTGACAGTCTCCTGCTGTGGGCTGGTGTTTCCTTTCCATAGGAAGAACTCTCTGTGCAATCAGGGCTTTCTCTAAGCTAGACATAACCTCAAACAGAAAAATGTTTTTGTTGCTGCTGGTGGTATTTCTACAACCTGCTGAGCCACGGCACACCAAGTGACTCAGTGACTCCAGCAATTAGCATCACAGCACCTCAATTTTTTACAAGCTATAGCAAAGCTCAGACTACTCTCTAAGCAGCCATGTAACTCATAGGAAAAATTAGTTTCCTCAAAATAGGATTCACAAATGTCCAATACGGCAAATAAGAAACCCCCTTAAGCTGATCAGCAACAACATTTGTGCCTTAATGATCACCCGAAAGGCTGAACTGCCATCCCCACTGCTCATGGGGGGAGTGAAAGACTAAGCATGACATTATGGTCTAGTATGTCAGGCACTCTCATCCACAAAACCAAGTTGTGATTCATAATCCATAACTATTTATGTGTTCTGTTTAACGACTAACCAGGGAGGCTGAGGAATTGGGCTCTAGGCTTTGGTGCGAGTACCACATATTCCCTTTAATGAGCCTGTCTCTCTTGTACAAAGAGCTCAGTCTCACAGCACTTTGGAAATCAAGGCTTACATCTTAGAGCCAGAGCTTGTAAGAAAAAGCAATCTTTTTAAGCAGCCTGACAGCTGAGAATGCAGAGGGCTGCGTCTGAAATGCTTCCCCCCATTTGTCTTTTTCTTTCTTTTTTCCTCAGACACACGCTATTTCTCAAGCCTTCTTTTCTCTAGTCTTGCTGATCTAAGCAGCAATATGAAAACCTAAAATGATGCTGCTGGAGATGATTAGGCTGTTAGTGCAAATTAACCCCCTGGCAGCTTTGCTAATAGAGACATTTTGTAAAACACCAGGAACCAGACAAACAAACATAAAAGATGCTGAATTCCTTTTTAACCCAGTCTTATCTAAACTGTGAATTAAACAGATTTTCTGTGCACTGAAACTCTATAGAAATACAACTTTCTTTTCAAGAGGACACCACACAGAGCAGCACACACAGTACAGGGTGGGAATTCAAAGAAATACAGAGCATCCCAATGAGGTCCTGAAGGAAACAATGGCAAAATTTGAGTCAAACACCCTGTACCTTTTAGTAAAGCTCAGCATTGTGTAGAAATTCTCTCTCAAGTGCAGTAGCACTTCCCACCATCCCCATGCCTTCTGTGGAAGTTTCAACTGTAAAGTGCCGTAAGAACATAAAACCTATTTAAGTTCTTTGCATATGCGCTATCATGAATAAGGAGCAGCAGTCTGCCCAAACAGAAACTTCAATCAACCCAACAGTTTCCATCTTAGATAATGAGCCCCTCCAGTACCAATAAAACAATACAGATAAACCCGATTTTACAGTTCTCCCCAGCCAGGTACCTACCCTTGGATTACTCCCCATACTTCCACCACACCTATGACTTGCTGCTGTCCCTCCCAGCATCATCCCAGCAAGATGCTACTGCTTTTACAGCTTTAACAGACACACTAGGTTTTAAAGCCATGTCATACAATTTTCTCAAGGATACTAATTTCCATTCAGACCTACAGGCTCACACACTTTCTTGCTTACAGTGGCCTTGGTACCCAACAGCTTGTCAGATAATCACACAGAGAATTCTCAGGAGGTTTCCTAATGCATCAGATCACAGCCTTTTTCAGACAGCCAGAAAAACATCTATCTTGGTTCAACGAAAATCTGCTCCCAGTAGTATGAAGTTTCCCTCACTACTGCTGGTTTGGGAGAACTGGGATGTACATGGTATGATCTTTTAATGAGCCACCATTGTTTCTAATTAGGCAAGTAACCAGGGATTTAATTAACTGTGGTAACTTGAGTCACACAAATGGCTAATAGTCTAAACAGAAATTAAGTAGAGGTGCCTCATCTCATCTTTAAGCAGCCTTGCACACACAGGCTTTTGCAAAGGTCAGGCAGAGCAGAAGCTAGCGGGAGACAACTGCACCTCAGAGCAAGATCTCAAAACAGAAGGACAAGAGCCAGAGGCACCAGTGAGCATTTAGCAGCACGTGCTGCAGCATAGCTGGAAAAGAAGCCAGGAATGACTTCACTAGTTTGCAGAGACTAAAGAGGATGGGAGGGGAAACTGCTTACAAGGGGGATTTTAACAAGATACCTCAACATGAAGTTTCTGAAACTAATACACACGAGCTTGCCAAAAGTTAACCAAAACCTTCAGCTCCAGCAGTTGAAGCAGCACTGAGAGCTAGCAATTCCCTGGCTGACCGCTGATGCACTGATCTTGCTTTTTTCCATTTATGGCCAATCCCTTTGTGATACAAAGAATATTTCCACAAGTATTACACCACCAAATTAGTTAATTGAAAGACTTCTGCATGATGTGATTTACACCTTACAAGCAGCTGATCGGGGTGTTAAGGATAACATTTTCAAAAGGGAGGCTATGATTTCTCATCCTCAGCACTCAGTAGTCTAGGGACATCAGCACCATTGAACTTTAACGCTCAGCTCCTGAACATGTCGTGGTCTGAAGCCTCTTCCTGGTTCAGTGATTGCAAAGCTGTGCTCCAGTGGCTCACTCATGATCAATCTGCATATGACTTCCAAAGTAAAGAACACAGACTCAGCCTTCTAACAACTGAAACAGCCAACTAACAACTTCTAACAACAAATAGTCTATTCTCAGTACTAAGGAGTTACACTGCATTGGAGACATCAGTAGAATTGCCCAGGTTTCTCAAGCATCATTTTGCAAAGGCTTTTAAAGAGGGTCAGAGGAAGAGCTCCTGTATTCTTTTTTTATAGGCGGCTTCAATTTCCAGTAAGCAATCAGTTCCTTTTAAAACATTACCAATCCTGACTCACTGCTACCATAGACTCAAGCAAGCTCTACATATCTTCACTTGCTCTAGAATGAAGCACCTTTTCTCAGTCTCTGTTTAAAGGACACCCTCACCAGCTTAACATTTTGAGGATGAGTCATTTGTTCGGAGGACCCAGGTGTTCTGGTACAAAAGTCATGTCCATGAAGAGTGCTGGCTAAGAGTTAATGAAATTAAACTAACTGGAGCGTTATGCCATCCTCTCAAAATATTATTAACACATTTGCTTAAAATGCTTTGAGGAAGCATTTTTTACGTCACAAATGCTTTTTAAAGTTATATGGAAAACAGTTACCCTTTTACTGTTAACCTGTCATATTCACTAATGAATGACAATTAGGAGTACATCAACAGTCTATCTCCCCATTGCTTACTGAAGCAGGATGTAAGAAACGATAGCATGATTGCTATGAATTTTTAACCACACTTTTACTTTGGAGTAATCTTAAAGCACTTGGCAAGGTGCTACTACATTTTGTTACTTGCAAAAAATCAGAATCCCCGCAGTGTAACAGCTTTTGCGTGATTTACTGCCACTTACATTATGTAAGACCCAAATGCCCTGTGGGGACCAGACTTGCTATACTGAATGGCGCACACAGAGCACAGCCTAGTCTCTTCCCTGAATGAAGGCAGGAATAAAGTGAACAGCCTAAAGTAACACAGTGAGTCCTGAACAGATGGAAGAAGAGAACTCGGATCTCTTGACTTCCTAATTAGTGCACAGTAAGGACTAGACCACTACCTTTCTTTCATTAAGCTGCTCCTCTTAGATTTGTAGCTGAATTCTTACTAATCATTCTATAGAAGAGAAAACAAATGAAAAAACCCAGTAAGAATTAAGTTTCAGAAGGCCAAATGCTACGTAATGAAATATATAAACTTTTCATCAATGCAATATAGAAAGTCCCTTCAAGTCAGAAATCACAGCTCTGAATGCTTTTGCAAACCACCTCTGGTCTAGCACCTGCCTTTGCGGGTCCTACCAATACCATAAAATAACCCTTTGATGGGTTGGAAGACTGGGGAAGAGATTCTCAGTTCCTCTGAACCCTGACTAAAAGCTCCTACGCAAGCAAATTGCTTTTATTTTCCAGTCTTAATAACTGATTTTACTGAAAAAGAGATACAAAATAAAATATGAACAGAATACTGACTCTGTCAGGAGGTTTGCATTTTGCTAATTCAAGATGGAAATGTGATTGGGGAAACTGTATCTCAGCTGAGAACAGACACCACTTTGCTGTTCAGATTGCCTGTCATGCATCCTTTATTTTTATACAGTGTAAGTAAAAATTAGCCACTTAAAGTCTTATCTGTGCCTCAGGATACAAGATGTATGTCTAAAGAGAAGGTTTAAGGCCCTATAAATGGCAATCTAGCTATCATAGACAACACGTGTGTAATTTTTTACAATCATTCAACAGGTAAAACTGTGGGTCTAAATTTTAGAAGACAAGAACTTCTTTTCAATTGAAAATGCACCATAAGGAGACAACAGAAGCAAGTGTGAGGGCTTCAAACTCCTCTCCCTTCACATGTCAACTGAAATGCTTTTGTGCAGTGAAATCACTTTTAAATGTTTAAGCAATGCAAAGCTGTATAGGAACTGAAAAATGTTTTGTTGCAGTTCACATCTGGAGCCACACACACACGCCCAGAAGAGCATCCCACCAAATTGTTCCGTCTCTCTTCATTTCACTCAGCTGCATTAGTTTTAAAATATGAAGCAGCATTACAAAAGTGCACACTTCATTTCACAGTTGGAAATCAGCATTCCATTTACTCGGGAAAATAGGTACTTTGGAATATTATGTCCCAAATTGTGGGTTGACACAATATGTAGAGTGAATTCAACTACGGTTCTGGTTTCATATAGTGTGGTTAACTTCAGCTTTAGTTAGTCATTACAGTGTCACTTGGGTTTGCAGTAATGCAGTATTGAAAACTGACAAACCAACAGTTAAGCACAGGTAAATTTCAGTGTACTAAAGGTTAACCTTTCCTACATGATGAAATATCAGTACCTGAAATAGAACAGTAATTGCTTGAAAATGTTACTACTTTTGTTTCTTTTACATAAAGCAGACAAAACAGCTCAGGGCAGTGGCAAACACAGACTGCTCCTCTTGAGTGATTTACTCCCTAGGGAGGCTCCAATAGGTCTTCCATGAAAAACAGGCAGAATTAGCACTGGAGATACCCCTGTTGCATGGCCAGTTATTCCAAAATGGCTATTCATGGGCAGGTAACAATCCAGTCTTCAAAATACTGGGATTTATAAATCTTCAATACACAGGCGTTATAACTACTTTTTCCAGCTATGGGTATTATTTAGAGCTACCCCACGTGTGCATCTTCCTCTTGGTTTTTAGCTGTTCTCAATACTACCTAACATAGCACTGCTGTCAATACTCATTAGGAACTCACATATAAAGCTGCCTCAGCTGATAGGCTTAATAGCTTTCCTCACTGCGCTTATCCTTTATCCTTCTTCCAACCTGTAGATTTATTATCACTACTAATTATCCATTGTCTTAGGCTGATACAGTTTGCAGGACAAAGATAATTCAGTAACACTGTTTACGGCCTACACCCCTTCAGATGTAATGAGGTGCACTACAAAATCTCTAATAAGAAGCCTGAGGGGGAAAAACATTGTACCAGTGTCTTTCACCTATTTTCACTAATCAGGACAGATAACAACTTGAGCCCTTTTCTTTATACTTATCCTGCTCAATACCTCCTGTAAATCGGGTTATCTGGTGCCTCAGCACCTTCTAGAGTGAGTTAGCGATTAGCTTTGGCCCAGCAAAGTAACATAAAACACTTAGCACTCCCACACCTTTAGCTTTGGCCCTGTGCTGAACAGTGCTTTGTCAGATCAAATGTGGCATGTCACGCCATGGAAAACAGATGGAAGGATCCTGTAATGGTGTAGTAGCTGGAAAAGTATTTAGAGCTACAGAACAAACACACACACAGGCCAACATTTTCAAACTGCCTAATACCCTCAGTTCACTAACTCCCCAGTACTACAAATAGAAATTGAGTGCCCAGCTTCCTACTTACCTTCAAATATCTCAGCATGCACATGCAGCGACGTGCTACTTTCTGAAAGTTAGCTTCACAAGAACAGCTTACTTTCAGCATGGCTATGACTTTTTCCCCTTATTGGTAGCCTGCTGGCTGCACGGGCAGCTTGTAAAAGCATTCAAGAACAGGGTCTTGCCCTAAGGATTTTGCTTTCTAATCCTTACAGACAATACACCCAAAATAATGAGTAGATAAGAAAACTGTATGTACTCAGCAACAACCAACCATGGCAGCTCTTCTGAAGCCAGTGGTGTTAATTTATAACAGCTTTGGGAAGCACACATAACACCAAAATATTCTTTACTCTAAACTTTGCTAGGGTTTTTTCACTTTTCTGTCCTATGCTGATGCTACTTTTCTTCTGTTCATAGTTTACCCAACTGCTAGAGGAGGTATCAGTAATTTCCCATTCTGAGCAGTCAGCAGGCCTAGAAATCCTTTCGCATGGTAGGAATGCAGTGAAATATCCTCTTCTCCCTTCTCTATTTCTTTAGCTCTTTAATCAAGATTCTCATTCATACTATTGTTGATAATACATTGCAAACCTGAAACCCCTTTCCCATCAGAGGAAGCCAAAGCCTTTTAAGAACAGGTCTGAAAAGAGGTTTCCCACTCCTGACAGTGATGCTGACCAACTATCCTCATCTTCTATGTTGCATACAGAAAATGCCTGTAAAGACTTACCAGAGGTGACACAGCAGGACAGGACCTGTAGCCTGTAACTCATTAGTATCATTTGAACTGCTTTCACAATAGCCCTGTGCTTGACTAGTTGCAAGAAAAGAAGATCTGTGCTTATTCAGTGCTCCTACTGCGCTAATGTACTACCACGCATAATTCGCTTCACTCCCTGTCACATTAGTCATTCTCTTTGACTTTACTGGTGTTCTTGGGCTGATAAATTTATAGATACAGTAACAGGATTCTGAATTAAGACCCAACTTAAGAACATGGTTTCAATTGCAATGATTTGTGGGTATGAGGTCATTTAGACCAGTCTACTTTCCTTTTGCCAGAGAAAATTTGTTGCTATTATTCCCCTTTCCCTACCCCAGCAATGATCACATACTGTTTGCTTCAGCACTGGATGTTGCAATACTTTGATGAATAATATACAAGAAGCAGAAAATAAACCAACCCACTGTGCCTGGGGACAATGTGTGGTGTGTTTTACTTTAGCATGATTAAATGTGAATGCATGTCATCAAATGTAGGGATTACTCTGCTGGGAACCCCTGAGCATGAGAGTATTCAGCCTTCGATCTAACCAGGCAATGGCCACAGAGAAGGTTAAAGGAGCCCTTAGGCAGACCCAGCATATGCACTGGCTACTCCCTGGCTCCTGTATTTGCTTGGCTTTTTTTCTCCTGTAAGATGCAGGCACTTCACAGATTCCTGAGTCAAATCCCATTCTCTTTCACACCTAGGAATTTTCACTGAAGACAACTGATTTCTACTATAGAACTAAAGTTGGCTTTGCCAGGCTTTCACCAGCCCTCAGCCACTAAAACTATGAAAGAAACCCTCTCAGACCCAGAACAAGCCATGCTGATCAGGACTTGTAGGATAGTCCCATATGACTTTTGCAGTGGGGCTCAGGTGTCCCTTCCTCTTGAAGTGTCAAGAACACAGTTAAAACTATTTTCTTCTCTTTCATGTGTAATTACCCTCCTGGACACCCTGAGCAAAGCTTCCATCTGATGCCTTAACAACTGCACAGATCAGCATCTTTGATAGACACTAGAGACCAACAAAGCTGCAAGACAATGTTTTCAAACCCAAGATTGCTCTGGATTATCTCACATTGATTTTCTTGCCTTTGTCTGAGAAGAGGAAGAAGCACACTGAACAGTGCTGATTTTCAGAACATGAGTCAGCCCTATACTCCATCTCAAGACAATGACAAGCCTGTCCATGCCTACCAGAAGCAAGCAAAAGCCATTTGAAAAAACAATCTTGGTCTCTTCAGCCTCATGCTCTTCTGTTAGGTTCAAAGTAATTTTATAATTAAATTAAAAATGTAAACCTTCTTTTCCACAAAAGAGTCTTTCAGCAAGAGAACATGGCTTAAGCTCTGCATGTGATAACACAGAACCACCAATCTATTAAAAAATGTCAGATTATTCCCTTCAAATAAATGTGTCACCTGTTCTCAATGCAATTCCATTTTGTTCATAACAGCAAGTCACACAGGCAGCTACTGATGTCCCACATTAGTATATCTACCTATTGCACCTCTCAGCATGCAAATGGCATTGTTGCCTTGGCAGTCAGACTCATTTCTGAGCAAAGAAATACATCAGCATATTTCAACAAGCTTGTTGATCTTCAGCTCACTTCTCAGGATAATAAAGACCATGACACAGACCTTCAAAGGGCAATCCCCTCCTATCCACCCAGCAAACATCCAGTTCATTGCATGTGGATTTCTTCTTTCACCACAGCTACGCCTGTTATGTGGAAAACTATTCTTTTCCTACTACTTTGTGAAAAAGGATTTTCAATAGAAGATAAGCAACAACGTCAGAAAAGACTTCTATAGCAGAGGTTTCACTCAGCAAACAGGTGTCTGGGAGATTATCTCGCCAATTTAACCAAAGCTGCAAACATCAGAACGATTCTGGGATGACTAAAATCCCTCTTTTTTAAAATAGAAGCCTTTTATCTGCCAAGCGACACTTCCTGTTCTAAAGGCTATTCTCCTCGGTAGTTGTCAACTATGTATTAATCTAATTCATATAAGCCTTAGAAATAAATACTTTCATGTGCAGAATCTTTCAGGAAACTTTGATTCCCTGAGGCTTTAAAGAGCAATTGTTGCTTATCACCGTGGAAATTTCCCTTGAATTTAAAGCCTGGTAACAAGGAAAAAAAGATACATCAAATATTTCAGTGATTAACAAGTTTCCCAGTCATCCTCAAAGGATTTTCATCTGATCAGCAGGGAAACTGCTAAAGAAGAAAATAAAAGGGAAGTGATCTGACCCAGTAAGGCAATTCTTGCGTTCCCAGGTCCTGTATTCACCAGTCCTGTCCAGAATAATGGCACTCACTTCTAACAGCCCTTTACAATCAACAGCAGTATCAAAGACATTAGGCCTTAAAGGGTATAAGTAGTATTTCTCTTTGCCAACACATCGCTACAAGTAGATAGTTAAACCCCTCCCTAAAGAGGTCTCATAACAAAACCACTCTGTGTGGGAGAGGCCTCTGCCAGAGCACTTAAAAAAAAGCAGGTAACTGAAGTTATGCTATGTTTAAACTCCACGCCTGTGCAATAGGAGCCTAATTTTAAAAGCGCTGTAAAGCAGAGAACTTTCCTTGCGCTTTACTGTCCACCACTGTGCAGACATGGCCTCACTAAAGTAAATTGCTGTGTTTTGGACATTGCTGCAGAAAGCGAGCATGTGACAAATAGCATGGCATACATGTTAAAAGCTTTCTAGTGATGGAGGCTTCCAACCCTCTTTGCAGTGGTCAACGGGGAAAAAAGGTATTTCAATGGCTAGGATCAACTTTCAGTGTGGATTTAACATCAAGTTAGCTGAGATTCTTCCCATGTCCCCAACATCTTTGTGTGCTACTACATTAGAAACATGCAGAAACAACCTACTGTACCTGAGTATGAACTGATCCACCGTAGAATTGTTGGCAATTGTCACATAAACATTCACCACCTCCCCTTGCTTGACAGGCTTTGAGGGCAACCAGACAACAATATTACTATCCAGCCGTAGCTCCGTTAGCCGAGAAGTCTCCTGGCCTCGATAGAGGCTGACAGATCCAATCCTCTGTAAGTGGGACATGGTTTCATCCATGCCATCTTTTCCTGGCCGAATAGCATTCCCCTTCCTTATATCCTCAGCAGTACACTCTCCCTTCTCGTCTCCCAGTTGAATAGTATAGTAAAGCTCCACAGGGCTCCCATCAAATTGATCCGGTGGCTTCTTACGGCCTGTGACAACCACGGGAGCATTAAACCAGCTTGGCAGGAGCTCCAGCTCTGCCACACACAGCCCCAGGTCCCCTTTCAGCCTGCAGCTGCCTCTGAC
>WYDI02157413.1:0-123436 GCA_009867235.2 Psittacus erithacus
CAGGACACCTGACCCAAACTAGCCAAAGAGGTATTCCATACCACAGCATGTCATGCCCAGGATGTAAACTGGGGGTGACCTGGAAGGGCTAGATCACTACAGAGGTCAGGCTGGGGTGTCGGTCGGCAGCGGGAGGTGAGTGGTTGTATCCTCTCCCCTTGTTATTATTGGCGGTAGCGGTAGTGATTTGTGTTATACCTTAGTTACTAAACTGCTCTTATCATCTCAACCTGTGGGAGTTATATTCTTTCAATTCTCCCCATCCCTCTGGGACCTGGAGCATGTCCCACAATCTTATCTACTAAAGGAACAGATTTATTATTATATTTTTATTAGGTCACATACACCCCTCTCGGCTAACAATCTCAGAGACTGTGAAGCAGTGTCTTCAACTTGAATGTGGCTATAAAGTTCATTTGAATATGATCAATGGAATCAAATTTTTTAGGTGGGAGGCAAAGAAGGAAGGAAAAAAAAGAAAAAAGTGTGAGATGATCACACACATCTTAATGCATTCACGTATTATACCCACACACAAAACATGCTGATTTTAATGTATTAGTCTCCTGATACAAAAGCCATACATGTTCTAACAGAGAACAAGCACACAGTGGATTACTGAAATGGACTTCTGAGATATATCTTTCCTCAGAGTTGAAAAAAAAAATAAATAAAAAAAAATAAAAAAGAAACATACCACTAGCATTGCTGAATCAGCATCACACAGATTTGGAGGATCTGAAAGTCCTCTTACACACAGACATGATGAAAAGAATCCCTTCTCCCTTTTACATTAAGAAAAAGTTAGCTTAATAATTTGAGGAGAGTAACACAGTTCATGTAAACACCCAGTAATGGTAAGGAGTTTTAGACTGTTGGTCTAAATGCAACTTTGATTTATTTTCAATTCCTCTGAAGGAGGTCTTCTATACCTGATTTCTATATAATGTTTCTTTCAGGCTGGTAAGTGCATGAATACGAACATCCACATTCTCATGCTGAATAGCTCTCATAGACAGCTGCAGTGTTGTCTGCAAGTCAGTGCTTTTGGAGGATTCCTGAACAAGACATGACATAAGAAGTTCAAGTGAAGCATAACAGGAAAAGGGTTTCAAAAAACACAAGTGAGAACACATACAAATCTTTTCTTTTCTATGATCTTGCTGCCTGCATTCACACCCATATCTATTTACCACTGCTTTGCTGCCTACTTTTTAAAACATTTTCCTCAGAAAGATGCTGTATTTATACTGTTGCGTAAATATTATGGTGTAAGTAAAAATTATTAAATCAGAAGAAAATGCTTGGCTTTCAGTACTTCATTATTTAAAAAAAATCAATTTTATTTTTAGTTTTGTTACCTCATTCCCACTAAAAAAATTGCTACTTCGCATCTATTTATCTAACAATTCTGAAGGCAAGCAAAAGAAATGGACCATGTACTAAAACCAAAGTTTCTTATCTTTGAAGAGAATAAAGAATAGGAATCCAATTAAAAGTAGCTTTCTTGTAACAAATCACTGCCATAACTAATACTACTAGCTTTTACTCTTATCATCTCTTTAGTCTCAAAAAGACGACAAGTCTGCGTTCAGGAGATGCTACAGAAGCAAGCATGTTAAACATGAGCATATTTCTCTCACAAAGAATAATCAGAGTTTGCTTTCAAGTATTCCTGCAATACACAAATTCTGTTTTGCGGCAGAGGCCAATAAAAAGCTATTTCAGCCTAACAATAAAATTTAACATGTTTTCCTCACTTGCCACGAAAACATTTCATGCATTAAAAATAAACAAATCAATACAAGAAGCTACCTTTCTGTATTCTTGAAGGACAACCTGAATATCTTTTAGTTCTGGAAGGTCAGGCAGAAAATATATTTCATGTAAGAAGTCTCGTACAGCATCCCTAAGAGACAGAAAAAAAGTATTGCAAGGAACACCGTGATGTTGGATCTGCAAAATCTTAAAAATCCACCAGAAGAAAGCAATGAAATCTAATGACTAAAAGATCAAAAGCTTCAAAAAGAGAAAAAAAGAAAATTCCAGTAATATTTTTTTATCTAATTAAGCATATGCATTAAACAACTTGTTTCTCGTTACTGAACTAAGCCACAGATATTTTCTGTAATATTTTAAATTACTTTCTCTTTTAAAGACAGTTATTTCCAAAGCTTTCAAAGTTGCCATTCATCTCTACCAGGACTAGCCAAAAAGTGTGAGAATAATCCCATTTGATGTGAATCCAGTTCAAGTTTTCCTTATACGAAAACACACAACCAAGAAAAGAATTTTCTGCATTCCTAACATGAAAAAATCTCTTTCAATATTTCTGCTATGAGCTTCTACAAGAGCTGTATTATTCCTATTGTTACCTTTTATTTTGAATACTGTTGGTATGACACAGTGCAAGAAAAATAAAAACCCAACATAAGATTTAAATATAGCCATTCCTAAAAATCATAATTTTAATCTACAAAACATAAGATTAAAAAGAATTAACACTCAATAGGGTCTTCAAAAAGGTTAAGTCACAAATAAGTCTTTTTTTATTAGACTTGGATTTTACTTTCAGTTCGTGTGACCACTTTTGAAGAGGATGTATGAAACCTGACTCAATATTAAATTCTGTGCACTTCATAATTACAATTCTAATTATTGAAGGAAACGAATATATTAATTTCTTCCCTTTTTTCAACTCTATACATGTCTCTCTAGTTTAGAGTAAGTATTTGCAATCACTGTTATTCTGACAGTGTGCCCTACAGAGGGAAGTACTTCTCCATACCAGCAGAAAAGACATGGAATCAGAAAACCTGGCAGGGGTGAGTGTCTGAATGGGTTGTAACTTTTCCATAGTGTCAAGAATTCTTACAAGGACAATATAAAATCATCTTTTCAGATGAGGCTATCACTTGTCAAATTCCAAAATCTCATTGCAATTTAGAGGAGTGGGAACTTATTAGAACAACATACTATTTTGCACGAAACAAGTTTTCTCATTGCAGTGCTGGACAACTTTAACTTAAGGTTATCCTCATTCCTATTACAGGATTTAATCCATATATCTGAACATGTTTTGTACGGTACCTGTTCTCAACTATGAGAAAGTAGAATATCGCTGTAGTTTCCTTTGGCTGGATATGTATAAGGGGCAATAACACTACTATCACATGACTAAGCAAGGAGCCAAGATACGAATGGTCCAGGCTTCGAACGAAGCAATCCCAGGCTCTAAGCAAGCAAAGACATCAAAACAATTATCAATAAAACTTCTCTGCATAAAGACTTTTTAGGTGAGCCACAAGAAGCATTTTAAGTTATTTCAGCTCTGGGGCTTAGATTATTGTCTAAACCAAAGCAAAACAGTATGTTCAAGGACAGAAATAACAGGTTTGTCACTGCTCAGGTACACTATCAGTTCACCTGCAACACAATTCTGGAAAGTCATCCTTGTATCTTAGAGCTGTTCTCAGTGTAGTCATCATCTTCACTCTTACTGAACTGATGTGTTTGGGACCCATGAGCTTCATTAAAGACCTAAGACTGTTTAAAGCCTAGACAGAGAAAAACAATTTTAGTGTATTAAATACTCAGTAAAACATACACAAACCATATTTTCTAATAAAACCAGGCTACCCTAGCTTAAGAAATCATACCCTACAAGACATCAAATTCAGTTTGATGCTTCAATAAAGAATTTTGGATTAGAGGAAAAGAGTATGAAAAGGAATCTGTAATCACAGTATATTATAACAAAAGTCAACCCATTGGCAGACTGCTGAAGGAAAACTGCAGACACCAAGGGAGTCAACAGGATAGAAGACTATTATAAAACGTGATATGTGATAACATGTGAAAACTATATGCCCAAAGCTTTAGAAGCTGAAAGAGCAGGTTTTGGAAATACAGAAAGCAAACAAACTTGCATTTACAAAAAAAAAAAAAAACAAAAAAAAAACCACACCCCGCACCAACAAAAAAAAAACAAAACGAAAAGCACCCCAAAAGAACAAAAACAAACAAACAAAAACCAAAAAAACCCCAACCAAACAAAAAATGAAAACAAACCCCAAACCAAAGAAACAAATCAACAAAACACCAGTTCTGACAGAAGTGATTGGTAAGCTTCAGGGAATGAGTAATGCTTAGTTGTCAACAGGACTGAAGACAAGACAGAAAAGAAATACTGAGATGCAAAAAACCAGGACATATTTCAGTCACAGTAACACTGTGCCAAACCAAGTAGTACAACATCCAGAATGACACATCAGTAACATCAACATCAGTAACACAGGAAGAAACCTGAGCTTTAAGAAAGGTCATGGAATGGGAAACTCACCAAGAAAAACAGACAGAACAAGAAAAGATAGAAACAATAGCAAGTGCAGCAGAAGAAATTCCAGACAAATGAAGAAATTCAGAACATGTGAACATAAGTAGCAATGAAAATGAGAGCATCTCAACATGAATATCCAAGAAGCAAAAAGCTTGAAAGAACGCCACAGAAAATGCAGTGTATCAAGGCAAAGGTTATATACATTCTAGCACTGATTTTCTTACAGAGGTCACCTGCATGACACCTGTGGGGTGGCTAAAAGTCTTGTAGTTAGAAGCACTGCCTCAGCAGAGCAGAAATTTCAGACTTTGTCTCAAGTTCTAAGCTCCAATTTCTCTGCATGCTCTCTACCGTGAAGCTGCGAGAAGCAACAGCAATAAAGCCCAGTTTCTTTTGGATTTGCATCTTATTTTCTTTAACTTAGCCTTTTGGTGCCCTTATAATATTGTTTCCTGCAGTAGCTTTAGTTTTCTTCTATATTCCCTCATCCTCCACTTTGTTCCTTTCACACAAAAATCATACACTTGGATTCCACCTCTATAATTACTGGCTGACTGACCTGTTACACATACTACGTCTGACAAATATGTACACTAGCTGACCATTAAAGAAACCAATCAAAAACTTACGAGCTTACACAGAAGTCCTGCCCACACTAAGACCAGTCTTCCAGAATCATGTCGGAACCTTAGGATCTTTGGAGACTACAGTGACAACTGCACAATTAAGTCTGGAATATTTAAATATTTCTTGTTTATCTTTGTTTTAATGTTCAAAATTAAGTTTACGCACCATTTTCTTATCCTCAATGCCAACACTGGAACTCAATAACTGCATGTTAAAAAAAGCCAAGATACCAAGCAATTTAGGTTGCAGATAATCAGCCTGCGGAGGTAGGAAGAAAATAAGTAAAAAGAGTAAAAAAAAAATGAAAAAAAGAAAAAGCCCAAACCATCTTACTATTAACGTAATCCTAAACTTGAGAAATTATAAAGCAAATATGAACTACTAATTCTGAAAGAAAACTTAGAACAATCCCAAATACATGCACTGCTCCTTAAGAGATAGCAGGGTTAATAGAAGACATCCCTATTAAACTGTGGGGTTTTCTATTTTGGAAGTATTTGGGAGGTGTGTGTTGGTTGTTTGTTTGGTGGCTTTATTGTTTTGGGGTTTTTATGTATACTATTACAGGAACACTTAATATGAAATGCCAACCTTTGCTCCACTTTGTTTCCCTCAAATAAGCAATGTTCAGAGAATCTAAAATTGTCTTTACTCCCAGACTGGAGAAAGAGTTATTGAACAAAACTGAACATAACTATTTTCATGTCCTCACCATTTGTTCAGCAGATGTTATTTCTCTAGGTCCCTGATAAGGATCATCATGAGATGCAAATGAAGCCAGTATTGACAAACCATTGAAAACTTGCTGATAGTGCTCTCCTATACGCAGCAATAATTCATTATGCAGCCCCTGGTAGTCCTGTCTCAGCAAGCTGCCCAGTTCTATCTCAGTCTCATTCTATAATCAAATAGCAAACAGAAACCAAGTCTTAGTCACATCAGAAGGCAACTAGCACACAGAGACAGAAGGCACTGGACTCTGGCTGATTTACCTCTGAAACCAAAGAAAAAGCTTCCAATCAGCTCACTGTTAGATAAACTAAGCTTTTAGAGTTTTTAAGTTTGTAAAATATCTTAAAACAGTTCCTCGGAGCCAATAAAACAGATTATAAATGACAAGAACAAAACTTCTGCATATACAACTTCCCCACCTATGCTGTGCAATACCTTAACTTAAAGCAAAAGACCTACTATTCATTAACTGTTGCTCCTAATCTGCATGTGTAACGGACCAATTACAAATTTACCTTGAGGTAATGAAGCGCGCGCTCAAGCTCATCCTTGGAGCAGGAACAGACCAAATGAGAGAAGATGTACTTGAAGTTGTTGATTAAAATCTCTCTTCGGTTTACATTCAGCTGTTTTGCTATGGTTCGAATAAGTGTGGAGGCTGCAGGACTAGCCTTGGCTGCAAGGTCGGGAAGCAAAACTTGCAGGGTCCGCTAGTAAATTAAGAACAACACTTAATGATGAAAACCAAACAAAAAACCCCCTCAAAAAACCCTAAACAACAGAGTATGGTTTTGTTCCATTTGTGTCAGTAAAACAACACTCATCTCCAGCTACACATATAATCATAGGCAAGCATAAAGAACTTCAGGATGAAAATAGCCAGTAAAAATGCAGATAAACCAAAAATAATTACTTAAGGAAGTGCTCCATCTAATCAACACTGAAAAATATGCAAATAAAAAGTGAGCTAGCATTTTTGTGTTTATCCAGATTCTCTATAAAAGAAGAAAAAAAAACCAAAACAAAAAAAACCCAAGCCCCTTAAAACTCCCAAACAAATCTAAAAACCTAAACTAAACATAAAACCAAAAAAAAAAAAAAAAAAACAACTCCAAAATAATCCCAAAACCCCAACACCTCCACACAACAACACTCCCCCAACCTATCAGTCAACTGGAACACTGTTTACCTAATGATTGCATATTTCCCATCTACCAACAATCAAAATGGGAGTATGAAGCTACTTTTGCTTCAAGTAAAACAGGTATCTAACCAGATTAAGAAGAGATCTATCTACAGAACAATAGCTTCCTTCATTTGAAACAAAGCGGCAGACACCATACAAAAATTATACCGTATACAGAATCCCTCCAAGTGCACTAAGTCATTAATACATATTCAATGAGTATTCTAGACATTAGTTCATCATTTCTTATACTTGAATTAGGACTGTAGCCATCCCTGTAATTCCTTGTTAAAATTGTTCCTCTGTATTTGAACTCCCAGTTGCAGCAATCCCAAAGTATCCTGTATTACAACAAACAATAGCAACTAGAGTAAAAACATCAAATTTGTGACAATCACAGCAGAATTGGGGACTAAAAGAGAAATCCACAAGAGATCACATACACACAAATCAACAGTGAAAAGAAGTAAACAACTTACTGAAAGAAAGCGATTTAGATCCGGAAAATCAAATACACTTGCAATCTCAGTTAACATGTCCAGAGCTATTTCTCTCTGGTGAGCAGCTGTTTGTTTCTGTAGCTCATTACCCTGGCATGGAGCACTCAATACTGCCATTTGGCTGGAGTGCAGCGATTCCACTAGAAACTAAGCACAAGGAAATTTATATTAAGTATTATTTCCCTCTTGTTTGCTCCCTAAAAATAAATACAAGAGTTTTGCTCCTCTTTCTATGCATCTGTTATTATTTCTCATTTATTGCACATAGATCTATGATTATTACTTTGTAACAGAACTGGATTATCATCTACTTAATAGCTGCATTTAATTTTGCAACCTGGGATTCAAACATTGCATCAAAGAAAATATTCAGAATTAGAAAAGTCTGCTTTTGATAATTTTCTTATAAACAGAACTTGTGTCTTTAGCTAATGGGTATAACAAAAGAACAAATCAACCATGTTAGCATTATGCTTGAAAAACACTGACTTCAACCCCAATTTTAAATCATAACCTCTTTTGGCAACGGTACCACACAATGAAAGAAACTATAAACTACGTAGTTCCTTTATTTCAGAAGGACAGTAAGTAGGGGAAGAAAAAAAACAAAAAAAGGCAACACTGGTGAGGGGAAAAGATCATGACAAAGTCAAAAAATTTCCCATTTCTTCCCAAACATTTATGGGTTTGGTTTTTTTTCAACTCTTTCTTGTCCTACAGGATTTCACTTTGTAAAATACTGTAATTTTTACCTTTAATGCCATTTTTCAAAGACAAAAATAAGCCGAACATATGTCTTTCTAAACCACCAACTCTTTTCTTTTTACCTGACAGATAGGCTTCTTGTACTGACTGAAAAAAGCTTGCAATTTTACAGACTTTGTGGCTGCCAGGGATCGAATCTCTGTGTATGCTGCTCCAGCCACAGAAGCTGACTTTGACAACAAACAGTGTAACAAATGCAAGAGGGCAAATGGTACCAAATCTCCTCTTGATGCCCTTACAAAGTAAACAGAAGAAAAAAAATTAATAAGGAAAAAGAATCATTGCATTAATAGAATTACTTAAGAATATACAATTATCATAATGCAAAGTGACTTATTTGCATAGCTTATCTGCACTTCCCATGACAGGGAAGAACAATGTTGTTCCATATGAACAAACAGCTTAGGACAGTTGAAAAGGACTCTGGACAAATGATGACTTTGAAATAAGTAATTTAATATTACATTTACACTTCACAAAAGTTACTTTACATCACAAACTGGCACGACTTTGCAATTTTCAAGATACTATCCAAAATACCTTCCAATATCTCCTGTTGTGAGGATCAATGTATCTTTAAGCTCATTATTTCGTGATATTTTGGCATTTGTATAGGCTTCCTTCATTCTTGAAACAAACAGCTGGAACATACAAACACCAAAACAAAACAAATAATAACTTTAGAGCCTGACATCAGTGAAACAAAACCCATAGTAAGTTCGTAAAAACAACGAACCAAAAAAGAAAAAATAAAAAAAATTCACCTCTTTTATGAAACCTTCTTCAGATTCCAAGGATTCTAGTATGTTCTTTATGCAGCCACTGAAAGCCAGTCTTACATCTTTGTCTGGATCTTCCATTAGGTTTAATAAAGACCCAACAAGAACTTTCACACTGGACTCATCAGTGTTAAAATCCAGATGCTTACAAAGATGAGGTATGTTTTCTATAAATGCTAGTAGACAGGAAAAAGCCTTTTTAATGCTTAAAAAAAAAATAATTCTTTTATTGATTCACAAAACAGTGAGGCAAGGAAGCCATAAAGCACCCTATTTTTTTTTTTTTTTTTCAAAAGAGTAAATATTGTCAAACCAGACATGCTATTTAAAATTCAGATTTTATCAAGCATTATACATTTCTATATATGCACACAGACCAAAATTAAGCCAAGGTAGTTTAAAAATAATATCAATGACTGAATCAAAACTTAGCAGTGATAGCAACATTTCAAGCGCCTTTATAGGCATAAAAAAACCCTACAAAATAAAAAAGGAATAGAGAAAGGTACAGAAGTAGTGACTTAGTATCACATGCAGAAGTGCAAAATGTTAATAAAGGTAAAGTTACATACCAAGCTTTACTGAACTGGATACTTCGTTCTCCAGGAGAACAAGAAATGGCTTGAAAACACGGGCTTGCACAGAGCAAGTCTTTCCATGAACAGAACTCACAGAAAGGCTGCTACATAAAATATCACAAGTAACCTGCTTTATAGCAGAGTCTACTAAGGGAGGTTGCACACTGAATGCACCAGAAAGACAGCAAGACAATTTCCCAACTATAGCAGCACAAGCCTCCTTGACTAGCTCAGACTCATCTTTGATTTGATTTCTGAAATGGAAACAACAATGAAACTATTTTAATAGATCATTTACATAGACATTTGTATCTCTACATTGTCTGAATTCTCTAACTATGCTGAAAGTATTATCAGGACAATTTAAGGACCTGTCCAGTAAATTATATTTTTCCTTATCAGATTACCCTCATTCTATTAAACATCTGAAGTAGCACTGGGCACAGTGAGTCCTGCATGTTATAAAGAAACTGAAGGCTAGACACAATATGACGGAAGACACCAAAGCATATATACAAAAGGCAGAGAAATTTGAAAGGTTTTAAGAAACATGGACAAATATCACATAAATTTAACTAACAAGATACCTCCTTTCCTGTCCTTAATTTAAATTGGGATCTTCAAGTAGTGAAGTAACTTGTATGCTGACATGGTAAGCAAACACAACTCTATCATACAGACACCATCACTTACAACTATCGTATTGATATCTTATTATTTCCGAAATTGATATCTAGCAAATTCTGGATGAAATAAACATTTGTATGCTTATATTACATTTCTCATTTTTCCACTTTTCTTCTCGCATGAAGATGCAAAAATCAGCATTAACACATACAAAAGAGCTTTAGGAATCATACTGCAGGACTGCACACTTGGTGGATGAAGCAAGAGAGAGAATCCTTTAACACAAGTAGCCCGAATTACTTCATGGGGACTTTGTAGTGCCCAGTGATAAATGGATTTTCTCCAATCCAGCCAAATACTTCTTGGGAAGACAGACAGAAGGAACACACAATGTGACTGAGTTTTGGGTGCTAAAGAGAAAAAAACAAACCAAAAAACTTCAAATTAAACAGATAATTACTTGACTTTAACTTTTAATATCATCAATCATTATACGAGGGTAAAGAAAATACTATCTCTCTGGAGTGATTGTTCTAAAGGAAAATGAGGGTTTATATACTTTAACATACTTACAGAAACTCTGTGCAGTTTTTTGACTCAAAACTAGAGGATCAAACCCAAAAGTAGGTGGTTTAAAAGTATAATCATCAGGATGGCTGTAAATCCAGGGAAGAGACAGCAGTCCACATAAATTATCAAGAATCTGATCACTTAGTGGAATTTTCTCTACAGGAGGAATAAAAAACACGGTACTTTCACAGCTCTGTGTAGTTCATAAAACAGATGCCCATTTTATGTTCTTAATTTGCTACAAAATGGGGTTTTTTTCTATCAACAAAAGTTAGTATCTCTATTCCCACACGTTAATACCCTACATTTTACACATACAATAATAAATGATGCTACAATGTTATAAATAAATACTAAAAATAAATGCTAAAAGTTTGTTCCTTTGTTACACATTATTATTCCCATGATGTCTCTTGTTCAGGTCAGGATCAACAGAAGAACAAAGACTAGTAAATCACATTCAAAAGGGAATGCAAGGGAAGCTTTCTAAATGGGGGATAAAGGTTTTTTATTATTATTTAATTAATTTTGTACTGGGATTGGAGTTCTAGCACAAGATCTAGAATTTCAGTACCTCTACTACAAACAGACGAATTTAGTCAAATGCATTTGTAATTCACAAATCCAATAAAGACATTGTAGTTTAAAGGATTTCTCACCTTGTGCATATAGCAAAGCATCAAAGATTTTCACTATTCTGTCAATCACTTGTTCTAGGTTAGCAATCTGCATAGCAGCCTCTAACAGATTTCTGCAGACTTTCACTACTCTTGTGATAAAATCAGAGGAAATCCATGTGAACTGAATATTCACCACCGAATCTGAGGAGCTCAGAGTACTCTTACATTTGTCAGAGTTACACGGATGAGTTCCTTTATGATCTATACTGTTAAAAATAGAAACCATATGATCAGTGCAACAGACTATAAATATTTAATGTTGTATTGCTTGTAAGCAAAGTTACTATTAAAATGTATTTCAAAACATACAGGACTTATCCAATACTTGTCCTGATACATATACCAGCATTAAAGTAATCTACACAAGTCGTAACAACAGTTACAAGAAACTATTGGTCTCATGGTTTCATCTTGATTCCTTTACCTGGTAGAATTTGTTGGGGGAGAACAATGAACTATGCACAAAGCAGCCAGTTGCAGAATTACAGCAATCCCTTCTACAGTCGGAAGGATATCTGTAGTCAGAGTTTCTTTCTTGAGGATAAACATTAAGGATGCAGCATTCTTCATGATGGCATTCCATAGGGTGCTTTTCAATCTCATGTTTACAGGGCTAAATCTGCAATTTGACCATATTAATTATTTGCCAACACATAATCTTTTTTTTTTTCCCCCACATATAAGATAGATTATCTCTGGGTTTGCTATGATAATGTATGTTGGATACAGGATTAGGAAACTACCAGATGAAGCTTTAGCTTAAATGTGCTCTTTGGGAGAACAAGATACTAAGTTTAAATTAAAGTATGACGCAAATCAGACTTATCTGAAAGGCTACAAAGATATAGCTCTACATTCCTTGGAAGATCATGGTGAACAGGGTAGTTTCTGATGACTATAAAAAGGCAAACATTGCTCTCATCTTCCAGAAAGGCAAAAAAGAGGATCCAAGGAACTACAGGCCTGCCAGACTAACCTCAGACTCTAGGAAGGTTACGAAAACAAGTCTTTCGTGAACTCATTTCTAGCCACATAAGGAAGAAGAAGGTGACTGGGAACAGCCAAAATATATTTACCAAGGCAAATCATGCTACACTAACTTGATTTCTTTCCACAAACAGACAGGTGGATAGAAGGAGATAGAAGGATAGACAGGTGGACAGGAGAGCTTAGTTGGAGGACCTCAGCTGGCTGGAAATCAAGGCTGGCAAGAGCCTCATGAAGGTCAACAGAGAAATATGACAAGTCCTGCCACTGGCTCAAAAAAACCCCTGTGCAACAGAACACGCTGACCCGGCTAGGAAGCAGCTTTAGAGAAAATGACCTGGTGGACTTCTGGAATAGTTGAATATAGGAACAGTGCGACCTTGCTGCAGAGAAAGTCAACTACAAACAGGGCTGACTGCTGACCATGAGCCCACACCTGGAGTACCGCATGTCAGACCCACTTTTGAGTGCCCAGATACAACAAATAGATCAAGACACTGGAGCAAGTCCAAGATAATCAGAGAGCTGAAGTACAAGCAGAGGCTAAGAGAACTGGCTTTGTTCATCTGAGAACAACCTGACTTAACTAAACCTGCCTTAAGCACATTCAGTGCACCAGCACAGCCACATACGCAATTCTGTATGTAGTCTCTCAGCTGTGGGTAAAAATTAAAGTAATTCGCAGTGAACACATTAAAAATACAATCTCATTGACAGAAGGTTTGCTTAAAAATAATCTGTAGATTCTGATTCTTCAAAATATAATTTAACTCTTTTCCAAGAAGATCTTTCAGAGCAGACATGAAGAAGAAACTACATCAAAATAGTTGTTATTTGTTGTTATTCACTAGCTAAATTACTATAAAAGTAGTTATTGAGTAAGTGTCATACATGACTGGTGTAGATGATTTCTTTGGATGTTTTGTTGATAGGCTTAGTCGTCGTCTTTTCTCTGGAACTTCATCACTGCTGCTGCTCCACCCATCAGTATCAGAAGTATCTAGTTGGTTCTGATGCAGCTCCTGAAAAATTTCTTCTGTTTGCGTTTTTAGTGCTGTATAAAGTGGACTGACCAGATACTGGGATGGACAAACAACAGAGATATTGTGATGTCTTACTTCCGTGACTTACTTCTTGAAGACATGATATTACTGTTTCTAACTTATTAAACTTCAAATTATTATGGCAAAGTTCGTAAAACCTTTCTGTTTAAAAATCTTAATTACAAGATGTAAACTCTCATAAGCTATGAATTTTCCTGGGTTCCTACCAGACAGGATACAGCTTGTACAGCTATTCCGCTATTCCTTCCATAATACCTTGCTAACAAAGCCATCAAGACAGACACACTAAGTTTAAGAGACAACTGACATGCATGTGGGTGTATGGGATAGAGAGAACACTCAGCATATCAACACCTCATTATTAACACTTCATTAGGGCTTTTAAATAAAAGAGAGTAGATTTAGACTGGACATAAGGAAGAAATTTTTTATGATGGTGATGACACATTGGAACAGGTTGCCCAGAGGTAGTAGATGACCCCATTCCTGGAAACATTCAAGGTCAGATTGGACAGGGCTCTGAGCAATCTGATCTAGTTGAGTATTCCCTGCTCACTGCAGTAGGGTTGGACTAGACGACCCTTAAAGGTCCCTTCTAGCTTAAACTACTCTATGACTGTTTTAATTCGAACATTTCTTTCTGTCCCCAACAAGTATGACTAAAAGCATATGGTTAGAAAGTAAGAGCAGCTCAGAAAGGAAATGTAAAGCTGCCATTATGTGAACATACTCTGTTCCTTACACACATTTTATGCTATGATTACAGACAGGCCCTTGTGTCTGCACAGCTTCTCAATAGTTTGATACACCTGAAAAACACAGGATCCAGGTACATCCAACTAATTCTTTTGGACATTCTGACCTCTGCAAATACACGAAACAGCTGACAAACAAACAGTATCAATCTAATTCTGCAATTAAAAATAGTATTTCCTAAATCTTCTTCTTTGCACCAACACAAGGTTTTGCACATGATCTATTTAAATGATAACCACAGTTTTAAAAATTAACCTACCTCTTGGTCTTCCTGAGTTCCAAGCATGCCCACAAAAATTCTGCATATGGTACTGATACGGACTTTTCTTACTTGCAAGGCAGATTCATAGCCAGTTGGAACAAACTCTAGAAAATACTGCAGTATATGGCAAAAAGCAGCTTTCAGCTTTTCAGACTGAAGGCACCTAAACACATTATCTTCAAACAATGCACAGAGCTTCTCTAGTAACATATTTAAGTAGACAGGTTCAATATTTTTGTAAGAATCTGCTTCAAAAGGCAACAACGTCCTCACCAACAGAAAGAGTGGTTCTCCAAAGAGTTCTGATTTGTCAGCATCCATTTCAAGTGCTGATTGAAGAATTTCAAAAAAGACTGTGAAGAAAACACTAGCCAGCTGTTCTGGAGGTCCTCCTAAGTGAATTAATTTTACTAAGAACTTCACTGCCAAAACTTTAACCTTTGGACTGCCACACTCCAACAGGGAACAGCCTATCCCCCAGAGAATAATATCCTGTCTTGCAAAAAACACATCTGCAACAATATCTGTCAGAATAGACATTAATAGAATTTCCAAACATTCCACATTGGGCATACCCATCAGCTGTAATGGTGCCAATCTTAAATATCCCACATTGTCACTTGCATTGCTTGAAAATCTCTCTACAGTCACTGGCCAGACAAGTCCATCTCCCCAGAGGTGCTTCTGTGCATCTCTCTCATGCAAGAAGATTAAGTCTTGGAAAAGCTGCAGCAACTCTTTTGTTAGTACTTCAAAAATGGAGCAACTTTTCATTTTAAACAGAAAAAGTAAAGAGCAAACGACATCACAAATGTTCCTGTGCAATGTGTTGCAGCTTGGAGTTGCAGCAATTCGGAGAAGCCTTGTTATGATCCAATTGCTAAATTCTAGGACAATAAAAAAGAAACAGTGAACAGAAAACAAACAAAACAAAATCCCAACTCTCCTATTATGAGCACTTCCCTGAGAACAGGCTGCTGCTAAGTAAAGCAAAAGAAAATTCCTTGAGATAAATGAGTGTAGGTCTAGTAAACAGAGCCTCAGTGGGACATTTCTTCAGCAGATCTTATTGAAAAAGAAGAAAATGAGAATGGATGCAGGACAGGTGGGGAAAACCAACTAAACAAAAACCGTGGCAGACATTTTATACTAGATAGTTTCATACATTTTGCTCTGTCAGAAAACCTAACAACCTTGGTCAATAAACATATGTACAGAATACCTCATCAACATGAACCAGGTAGTCATACTAAGAAATGGTAATGAATAAGGTCAGACTCTCTCCTGATGAATTTCCATTACCACAAGTGCAAATCATTTCACATATTAAAAGTCTATAACATTAACTTACTTATAAATATGTAACTGAACTTACAAATCTGCCCCTTTCTCATTTTTGTTCTTTTGCATGACCCTACTGTCAGAAAAGCTAAGTCCTGAAAATATCAAGCTTCAACATAAACATTTTCAACAAACTCACCAATGCAACCGTTTTCAGTGTCCTCCTGATTTCCATCCACATTTACAAACATAAGAGGGGAAGATTTCATGATATGTTGAATAAAGTCAAGTAACATTACAGAACTGGGCTGTGAATCTAATTTCTTAATCAGTTCCAAAGCAACTTTAAAAAAAAAAAAAAAAAAAAAGACATTTCTAAATTAGCTTTGCAATAAGTCAACTTCACAAAGTTTGTTCACACCTAAAGAGGAAGACAACATTTTTAATATAAAATACTATGATATGGTATCAAACTTGCATAATTATCCATTAGGAGAGTGCTTTATCAATCCATGAGGATGACTTTGTGCATACTGTAAGCCTTCTATGCGACACCAAACTGTATGCATATAAATTACTCAGCTTATATCCAACTGTTTGATAAGTGAAGAATAGCAAATAGTTAGCATTTAATTTTAATCAATTTCCCCTAAGTTTATGATCTTGGTAGAAAAAAACACCCTAAAGTTGTTCCAAATCGCCAAGAAATATAAATTTCAAGATGGTAAGTTCAGCTTACTCAATCAGAAAGTTTGGTAAAACACTAAGCATATCTAATGCTCCTGTACAGCTCCACTGAAGCAGGTATCTGAAACACATTGGATTTTTCCAAATTCCACATGGTTAGTTACCACAAGGAAACTATCTCAGATTGGGATAGGAATTAACCAGAGAAGTTACAAGGTAATGATAAAATACAACACTTATGCATTCAAAAGCGGTATTTAAAGCAGATTGCCTTTTTATTTTTATAGCCTTCCCTTTCAGCACTACAAGAGTATTAACAAACATCACCTAGAATTAACAATCATCAATAGAGTAACCTGTGTGATACAGATATTGATCAATTCACTAGACAAAACATCTGTCATACCAAGACAGCTACATAAAATTAATCTGGAAAACAGTTAAGTTACCCTTACTCTTATTCTCCCTTATGCAAATGTACAGATAACTACAAATGGTAATTTTGTAGTATATGAATTTCATAATTACAAAATTGTTGTTAAACTACTGTCATAATTGGAAACTTATCATGACTTAAAGAACATCAAAATAAGGCTTAGCTAGAATAGTGAAATTGAAATTAAAGCTGTTTACATCAAAGTGGTTCAATTCTCAAAGACCCTGTATTAAGACTTGCAAGCTATACTACTCAATGAACAATTGCATTACTCCTGATTTTCAGTGTTATGAGCACTTATATTCACACAACCCTGAGTGACATATCTCCACTTTTTTTTTTTTTTTGCTTAAGTTACTTCACATCTTAATAACAAATTCTTCATCGTGGAAATTATTAAAAGACAAGTCATAAGTAGTAGTGCATTCAGCTACTAAATTCTTCTTTAAATGAGACTTGTAACTTCTTCTGGCAGGAATTACTTAAACCATAAAGCAGATGATTATATTAAAAGACAGTGACGTAATGCTTACCAACATCTACATCTGTAAGAATTCTGTCAATGAACTGGCAGAGTATTTGTCTTGGTTTCTGCACAACTGTATTGTATTCTTCTGGACTAGCACTAAAATTAAAAGTACATTATATTGACATCATCCATTTAAAATTACTAAATAACTATCTGAAGTCTACCTCAACCACAAGATGTTAAATGCTGGCTTTTTATTCTAGAAGTCTTAAAAAATAAATGCAAATTTAATAACCAATGTATTGCCTCTTCCTCCTCAAACACAAGGGAAACCACCAGCAGGATGGGTGCCATGCAGGCCAACACTCCTCTCCCACCAGGATGTACCAGCACCACCCATGAGGGAGGGAACCACACGGGCCGGTGACAGGAGAACAAGGCGAAGAGAATGAAAGAAGAGCGCAGATACAGACCCGGACCCAGACGTCCTCTCACAGCCATGGGGAAGGAACCTACATTTCCCCTCTCCTCGGACCACACACTGACGGTGAGGCCGGGTGTGCTTCCCCCTGCACAGCAGAACCCCTCCCCGGCCCCACAAACCCCGCGAAGCGGGAGCTGGGTCCCCCCTACCTGGCCAGGTCCCGCAGCGCCGGGATCATGGAAGCCATCTCCAGGCCCTGCTCGGCCATGGCTCCCGCTTTAAAACAGGCCGCGCGCCGCCGAGGCGGGAACTGCACGACGGCGTCTGGCGGAACCCAAACCTCCTCCGTTGTCGAGTGGGCGGTGCGCGGGTGCGCGGGCCCGCGGCGCGGCTGAGGTTTAACCGCTTCGTCACCACACAAGAGGACGGTCACGGCGGCTACGTGCTCGATTTCTAGCGGCCTCCTACGCAGCCCTCGCTGCCGCGGCAGGGCTTTCCTTCGCGTATCAGTGCACGCACTGGTGGCAACTCAACAACGGCGAAGCACACCCCGCCTGAGCCGCGCTACCGAGGGGCTGCCGGGAACGCCAGCCAGGGCACGAATTACCACTCTGGGGGACTCGCAGCGCAAAGCCGGGGGGAAAACTGCCGCAGTTTTCAGGGTTGCTTAAAGCGAGGGTGGGGAGCGACCCCGTGCTGACGGGTGGCGAGGAGAAAACTTCGGTGCGGGATAAGAAAGTCCTGCCAGAGAGCTCGCTACAGCTCACTGCTCCCCCGTGCCGGCCGTGGCAGCACCCTCCTCAGAGTGCCCCGGCGCTTTGCGACCCCGCAGGCAGCGCACAGCCGCGAGCTCAACAACATCCGACTCCGTCAGGCCCTTCGCGCATCCCGCCGGGGCACAGAATGACCCCAAGTGACCCCGCCTAGGCCCAGCCCGCCCCTGCCACCACCCGCTCTGCCATTGGCAGCCGGTGCTGCCCATCAGCTCGCCCCACCCCGCTGGCGGCAGGTGGCGGCTGGTCCCAGAGGGTGCTGCGGCGCTGTGAAAGCCGGAGGTCGGGCAAGTAGAGGTGGATAGAGTGAGGCATTGATGGTTTTGGGTGTTTGTGGCTGGGGGATTGGGATGGTAGGAAGGGACTAGTCTATCTCGTTTAGGTGGCTGGAGGGCGGGTGTGGGGTTCAGAGCCCATTGGTTTGACGCTGCTCCTTGTAGGTAGTGAGTGGCGTGTGTTGCTATGTTCCCTTGAGAGTATTAGTGTCTTTAAGTGCATAAAGTACCAGAAGTTTTCAGGAAAAGGCTACTTAAACATTATACTGCGTGTGGAGAGTTATGTGCTGCCTCATGCTAATGCAAAAGATACGTTTTAGTAGCGGTCCTGAGATGTGCTGGTGAACATAAGTTGCTGACCCGTGCGTATAGGACCTACCTGTGTAGTAAGTCTGCAAGAGTATGAAAGGGTAAAAAAAAGAGAGTTGTGTATAAATAGAAATAGCAGGGAGAGTATGTGAGAGGAAACATGAGTTTGAGCTTTGTTTTTCTAATTATGATGTATAGCTTTTTCTGGGCTTGTTTATGGACTTTGTGTTAGCATTATTCTGAAGGCTAAAATAAAATCCTTTTGGAGGTCTTTACTTCTGTTGCCTGTTTCCACCGTGTTGGGGCTATATCTTTTGCATGTAAAACGCAGTGGGGGGTATGTGCATTTCAGTTACTGGTTTGTTTCATATGGATGCTTTTGGGCAGCATGTTAATAATTTTTCGTGTATAGATTGTTATTTTCATCCTGCAAAATACATGTATGCCATTTCATTAAAAATTCTGCTGACCTTTCAAAGGTTGCTAATGTGGGAAGGACCTGGAATACTTCGAGAGACTTCATAAAACATAACTGAGTTTTATTTTGTTTTGAAACACATACTGCAGCGTTTTCTATCAGCTGACTTTATAAATGTTAGTCTTTCAAGAATTATTCTTATAGAGAAAGCAGAAATTATGTAGTTTTACCTGTTTTGCTAAATATAACAGTAATGATCCAGGAAGACCAAGTATATCTGGGGTTTGTTATCAGTGTTATTTGGAACACAATTTTCTACACAATTTCAGTTAAATCTGTTTATTGTTGAAGACAAAATTCTGAGTGTAAACTTCCAAGCCTGAGACAACAATCATACTAAGAAAGGTGTAAATTGCACAACTCGCTAATTTGATGTAGAGTTAAAATTTCTGTGTCATCCCTGTTTAACTTAAGATAGCGAGATAGCTGTTGGGATTTTTGGAGAGTTTGAGCAGGCTATATTATTCTTTAGCTTTCAGTCCCAAGAAATATGATAAATTTATTGACTCATAGGGTGATTTTTTTCTGTTGTAGTTAAACCATAATTGGGGTACACAAAATGCTTTTGACTGAAAGTGTCGTGAGTTAACAGTGAGATCATATTAATATAGGTATTGCAGAAGTGCTTTCATTTGTCATAGGTAGAATGCTATATAAATTTGTGGTTCAGTTTCCTTAAGCATTTACCAAGGGTGTGATTAGTTGGGGGTTTGTTAGGGTTTTTTTACGTATCAATTCACTGAAGATATCTCCTGCTTCTCATTCTTCACTGATAGTGAAGTTAGGAGACTTGTTTCCCTTCCTGGTTGCAAAGTCCCATCTGCTGCCTTCTGACTATGTCATCAAGTCTTGGTCGTATAAAACTGCCCATAATAACAATTTTGTTGTGCTGCAAGGGTATAAGAAGCTTCATAGATTCTCGCCATAAAAACATTTTTTATGGGTACTCTCAAAACCTACCACTCCCCAAACTCACTAAAGAATGCCAACTGAAACACCTGAATTTGTTCCTGGCTTTTCTTGAATGCATGATAAGCAGCTCAAAAAACTCTTAATTCATCTGTTTCTTCCTTATCCCATTATTTTATATGTTTATGTCTCTTGATCCTCAAGGGGAGGAGCAGGTATATTATCCTGCTAGGGAGAGTGACTCGTTACTAGTGGAAATAGTATGCCTTGAGACCATTCTGTATATTGTTTTTCTGGTGCAGCATTCATATTGGTGAAATGAGTCTTAGGTGTGCAGAGCTTGCAGAGCTCAGGGAAATTCATGCAGCTAGGTAGAGCTAAGTGTTACATCTAGTATATGTGGCAATGCTGAGGTTTCTGCCGAAGCTGACATTAGTCCTTTCCCACCCCCCTTTGTTTTTTCCCTTTTCATTTTTCCCTGAATTTTCCTCACTTGAGCAGTCCTCTTGCTATAGAGTTGCACGATTCTTCCACATCCACCCCTGTGTGATTCTTCTGCACCCAGGCCTCTATCTTCTTTTGCTTTCATTGCTTCTTTACCACACACCTCTGCAGGCCAATATATTTAAGACACTGAGTGGCTTTGCCTTGTACCAGCAGGTCCCAGGGCACAAGAGTACACGGATTGCGCTTTTATTCCTTCTCTTTCTGTTTATTTGAGGTAGAATCACTGTTCTTCTTGGGGCTTATCCACTCTGTGGATGTATGAGATGTCCCCCCAAGTGGTTAGCATGACTGCAGTTAAACCTCAGCTGTCTCTTACAGGTAGACACAAGTGATTATACTTAGTGCATTTCTTGATGCCTTCATGAACTGTGAAATATGAATGTTATAGAGGCTGATATGGTGGTCAGAGGAAATGCAGCCTAGATGCGTGGAGGTCCTCTGAACTGTACATATTAGTTTCATGTAATATCAAGGTGTGCTTATGGCTTATCATTTTCATGGTTGCTGTAATAACACCTGATAGTCTGTGTGATTACTTGAAGACTGATTTCCTTATATAGTCATGAAAATGGTGGTTGGAGTAGTTGCCTGACCTTTGAACGCATTGTGTCATTCCTGTATGCCATAAAAACGTGTATTCCAGCAAGCTCAATGCCTGTGTTGCTTAGCCAACTTGTTTGGGGCACAGATTAAAATTACAGTTCATCCTAGATATTGGTTTGATAATGGGAGAGGGGACAAGGGGTGTGGAAAATTGAAACAATAAGTGGTGGTATGGAGTGCAAGCCAGAAACCTAAAACCAGATTATGTACATCCATCTACTAAGCCAAAATTATCAGGTAAAGGGGGAAAAAGAAGTGAGGGAAGAGAATATACAACAGTACAGTCTGCTCTTCTCATGTCTTATTTCTGTATGTAATATAGAAGTCTTGCAAGCATTTATCAGTGTTTTTTATGTGCATAAACTTGCTTATATAATTAAGAGTACTGATGAGGTGAAATTAAACAATTCCATAATTTAGAGGGGCACCTTGTTAAAATGTAGTTTCTTTCAGAACCTGCTGTGATTATCTTTTTCTTATCTGCAACTACTACTATTAAAAATAATTGCCTGTATGTATTTTTTTTTTTGGTTAATTGTTTCTTGCTTTCCAGTATTTTTAGGTTTCTAGTATTGCCAGTGAGGCTAGTAGCTGTGGAAGAAACTCAGAAATGTTTTTGCTACCAGGATCAGTGTTATAACGTCAAGTCTTTTTGAGCTGTGAAGTTTTCAATGAGAGTTAAGATGCCTAGAATCCAGTTCCCTAAGGCCAGATTTGCAGAATCTTAAATATTGATTTTAAAAATTAAATAATAATAAAAAACCCAAAGAATGTAACTGTTATAATGATTTCACGGGAAAAACTTTTCCGTTGTTTAATTGGTCCTGGAAATTACTTCTTTTTTTTTTTTTTTTTTTTTACTTTTTAGGAACAGTGATGCTTAAAAATCTCTTAATAGCAGAACTGTATGCTACTCGTGTTAGGAGAAGATTGTGTAGTGTTTTAATTTGAAATGTTGTTTAAATTACGGTTGAAAATTCTGGCTGTTGAAATAAGGCTTTTCTTTGGTTGAAATATTTCTTCAATCAAAATCTAAATAACTGCACTAGCTACAATTTTCATAATGGGGAATTGTTTTCTGAGGGAAATTTAATGTTAGGAGAAAAATTTTTCCACCTATTTCTGTGTTCCATACCACTTAAGACTAGAAAGAAGTTTATGCAAGGGAATATTTATAAAAGTTCTGCTAAATGTCAACTTTCCCCATTGGCTGGTTTACTATAGAAACCAATGCAGTGAGTAAGGGGATTCATGGGTTTTGTTCTTTATCCCACCCACCCCCCTTTCTTTTTTCCCCATAATCTAAACCTCTATATGTTGGAACAGTATTCATTATGCTTTGGAGAAGCATATGTTCCTTGGTGAATATTTTCACAATTCTGTGAGGATTGTGTCAATGAAATAGACATCGCCTTAACAGCATGTAATGAGAAAATAAATAAACTAAAAAGATTGTACCCTTACATTTAATGCTTCCCATAAAATGTGTGGGTAATGGTTAGTTGCCGCAAAACCTCTCAAAATCTCTGTGTCTACATAAACAGTTTAAACAGGAGCACCAGCAAGTAAAAAGGATCTGATCCTAGCAAACAGAATTATTACTGGAGAAGGTCCTCTGTACTGTGCCAAACAGTAAGGAAATAATAAATTTTAAATGTAGTGCTGGGAAAAGATTCCTAGCTAAGCAACTGCAAATGCTTTTCAGTCTAAAGCTAGGGTTGATGATCTGCGTTCGATGATGCCTCACTAGCTCATTTAAGCTCATTGGACATTCCACTAAGCTAACAGTTGACTAGTGGTCATGTTACGATATGCAAAGGGATATTAACAGTGAAAATTCTCGTTAGCCAGGTCAGTGTGGATCCTGAGTTCCAGGGTATGGTAGAACCAGTTCTGCATTACAGTCATATAATTCCACTTTAATAAGAGATTTTTAAGCATCATATTTGCTACACCCTTAAAAAGGGGCTGCAAAATGAAACACTGACTTCTCTGTTCTGCAATGTATTATGTGAGAAAATGCTAATTACATTATTTCTGCTAGTTACTTGCACGGAAATACTAAATATCAGTCATAGATTAATTATATACATAGTTATTTGGTTTGGTAGTTCTGAATTTGACTTACTTGATGAATTTCTAGATTTTTTATGTGGAGGTGTGTACTTAGTTACTGCTATTACACACTGACATCCTGGGAGAATAAAGGTAGTACGTCACAATAGCTCATTAGCAAGACTGGTATTGCTAAGCCTCTGAAATAAATTATGCATAAAGCAGTTGTGTGCTTCTGCATGTGTGCTTTTGGTGGGAAAAGAATTATCAACCCACTTTCAGAGCTCTCTTGCAGATGGCTCCTTAACAATAATAGGAACTAGCAAAAATGCTGAGTCTAGTATTACCCACTTTAATTCACTTCATGTATTCATCCTCTCATCTTGTTAATAATCATTGGTAGAATGGACTGATTAAAAACATTGACATGTAGAAAAGCTGAAATATTAGGCTATGTGTCATCAGCAGGATTCCATTTACTTGAATGCCAATTTGAAGGATTTGTCTTGGTGTGAGCTTCAAAGCTAGCTGTTTCTTCTCAAACCAGATGTTCCCTGAGAAGTTTTTCTTTTCCAAAGTTTTTATAGTTTGGAATGTTTTTGTCGTGCTGACTTACCAAGCTCTTCTTTCTGCTCCATGTCGTCCTTTTTCCCATTTTGTTTCCACAAGTCCTACAATTTCTCTTTACATAAATTTATCCCCTTATGACAGAAGGAACCTAGGTTCTGTTCTTTAATATCCTAAAGGTAGGTCAGTACCAAGTAGTTTTTTCATTTCTGCTCATTTCATTTCTGCTGTGTTTCTAGTCCTCTTAACTTTGATTTATAGAATCAAGATACATTTAGTTGAAACTAGTGTGGATTTTGCCAATGATATAGCTGGCATCAGGACTTGACCCTGATTCTGTTTCCCCACACACACACCCTCCCTTAAGTAACGTGATGTATTCCGTGAGGAAACAATTCATTACTGACTATGAAGTTTATTTTGCTTTATTTGTTATCGCCTGTATTAGCCCCTTAATTGTATGGGGTAGAATATTTTTCACATCCCAAATTAGTAAAATGTTATAGCACATAAATTTTACTCTTACTGATAATTCCATTAGTTCAAAAGAGTTACCATGTGCTTAGAGTTGTATTCACAAATAACTCCTTCTCCAGTTCAAAGCCTATTGGACAAATTCTCCTAAAAGCTGTTATCTTGTTCATTATTGATATCTATATACCTTTGATCTTTCATGAATGCTGCTACTACTGTGTGTTTCCAGATATACATTGTTAAACATAGATGAAAATATCTATCTTCAGTAGGATACAATTTTGAATAAAATAAAACACAATTTCTATCAGCATTAACTAAAATGTATATGTGGATACACCATTGCAAAGTAGAAGTTTCTGTTGCGTATATTGGAATTACTTCAAGTTTTCTGGGTTTTTTTTTTTTAGCCATTCTAATCAAGTTAAGCCTGGCAAAATTTCAGTTTCCTGTTGCAGTTTGGTAATGCTGTATGTGTCAGGGTGATTGAGCTTTTCCATAAGGATGATATAAAAAAGGAGCACAGCTTTTTTTTTTTTTTTTGAGTTTAAAATGTACGCTCTCCAGAATTTCCAATATCCTTGAGACTATCCATTCTGCCTCAAATTCAACTTCCCGGTTGGCTGCTTCAGTATGGGCAAGGTGGTTTGGCCACACTCTACCAAAGCTGCTCCCCAGAGAGGCCTAGTAGCAACATGAGACAAGTTGTTTGTCATGCCAGAGCAAATCCCTACTTCTGACCCTCCATTATTTTGCTTTTCGTAAGGTGGCTTGCCCTCTAAAATGGCAGCATCCTGTTGTGATGAAACACAGCTACTAGGCTGGCTATGCTGGGCATTTTAGTAAAGTTCTGTCTGATACACTGACTGCCTTGGGGAAAGTAGACGTGTATAGTAAATAGAAGCATGTATTTCTGCTGCATTCCAAGATTTCTGTGTGTTTGCCCTCCTAAAATAATTTTTGTGGTCGTCAATCTATGGAATAAACTCTTTTGCCATATAGTTTATTTTTTAAGCCGCTGTTCTGCTTTTTACTAAGCAAGTTAAGATCAAGGCATTTAAACTCAATGGGATTAATCCAAATCAGTCCTTCTCAACCAAATAAGCATATGCTGGATGAGTAATTGTGTGCTACTATAGTCTCTGTGCTACCTAAGAAATGCTTCATTAAGATGCCACTTAAGTTGTATTGCTTTCAGCTAGAATCTGCAACCAGGGTGAGATAAACCAGTAACAGTGGGAAAGCTTGTTCCTCATATTTGAATCAAAGTATGGAAGGTAAGCATAATGTTGGATTCCTAGTTGATAGTAGTAGCGCAATAAATATTTCTGTGGTATGTTTAGATATTTAAAAACAGGGGTTTAAATATGCAGTACTGTTTAATGCTCAGAGCATTAATTTTTGAGAGTTGGAAATATGAGTTATTTTTCGTGAATTGTCACCGTGTAAAGTGACAGTGAACAACATGTTACTGTGAAGGTCAGTGGGAAAAGGATGAGCCTATAGGCACAGACTCATTCCAAACTGAACTAAATAGGCAAACATTTTGTATTTTAAAATACTAGGTGAAATAGAATGTGTATCTTGTAAGATCTTCTCCAGAGACATGTTTTGCCCTTGTAAAAGAACTGATTTGTCAACAAGCTGATTTATCTGATATTTGGTCACAGTTGACTGTTTTGTCATCAAAGGAAGTTTTTAGCTACATATTTCATTTGCTGAACATGTGGAAATTTTCTTTCAAACTCCTAACAAGTGTTATGACTTAAAAACAGTATAAGAAATAGTAAAATTTACTTAAAAAAATGTCAGTTTGTAAAGACTTTGACTGTTATCTGGCAATTTTGGAAGACTGTAGCATTTACTGCAGGCTATGAGAGCGAAAAAATTGTCACACTGTGGGACATTTTAAAATGGCTAACGCAAACCAAATGAAAATACATATTAAATTTAATAATACTAAGAATTAATGTCTAACTAGGCAAAAAGACTCCTTACAATGGCAATCTGCATGATGAGCTAACAGGATTTTCTGTGTACTAAGTACTGTGCCCTGTAGTTACCAGACTGTAGGTAAGTGTAAAGCATATCTTTTCCATTTATAGGACTTCAGGTTATTAATTTTAAGTATCTTTTTAAATGATAATTTTTAGGTTTGTAAGGCTTTTTACTAGCCTAGCGCTATTTTGTAAGTTGAATGGTTTTACGATATTGAAAAAAGGAAACCAAATGTTTAGTTCATAAAATCATGCACATCTTTATGTATTGTTTTGCAGCAGAATAATAATTTATTAAATTAGTAGAATTTCTGGCTAGATTTTATATTTAGACTATTTTTTAAAAGCTAATTATTTTTTTGCATAGTTGCGTTTTATGATTTAAATGCTAAGGGATGTCTGCTAATGTTGCCAGCTCAACCTATTAAAAAAGCAAAAAAAACCCAAAACCACCAAACCCAAACCAGAGAATTTGTCTAAACCCAAGATTTTTATGAAGTTCTGGGATTTTTCTTTTTTTTGCTTGGGGTTTTCTGGTGGAGTTTCTTATTATTATTTATTTATTTACTTATTTTGATTTCTTATGTGTTTAAGAAAGATTCTGAAGTTTTCACCTAAGCATCAGAAACAACTTCATATCCTTAAGTGAAAACTGTCTCCTGAATGTATGAATCCTAAGGCTTGGATTTTGAATAACTTGGTTACAAAACATTTGCTCAGTTGATTGTTTTTGGTTTTTGTTGGGTTTTTTGTGGGTTTGGTTTTGTTTGTTTGTTTGTTTGTTGGGGTTTGTTGGGGGTTTTTTTAACTCTTAAATATGATTAAAAATGACAGTTGGCAACAACTACTGCAGATGTTTTCTTCTGGCCTGATTATTAAGAACTACAGTACCAGCAAATGAACTTCATGTGTGCCCCAGATAGTCTTCTAGTTTAGAAGCTACAAACAATACTCTACTTAGCTTTAGTTACTCAGATTTACTAATGTGTTCCCTTTATCCTCAGCACTTTAGCACGTATAGCTCTTTAAGGCTATGAACTGGCAAATGGGTAACATTTATGCATCTGTGGGCTCAGCAGAGACTGGGTGGGTTGGAAATGCTGCCTGTTACTTTTGCCCTGTGTTGTAAAGGACGCTCCTTTTTCTTCTAGTTTGACCAATGAATAAAGAAAACCAAAAATAACCGATAAATTTTCCATGACACAAAATCCTGGCTTGTCTGTAGTGTAGTAGCTGATCAGTCTAATCTTCTAATAATCTTTTGAACCATGTAGAGCTGAATAAGGAATTAGCAGTTGACAGAAGGCTGTACTGCCATTTGGTAATTAATAAAAACTGAAATCTAATCTGGCAACATGTATCTATTTGGTACTATTTAGTAATTGCAATTAGCTGGAATGTGAAGAATATGTGGATGTGAACTGAATTGCTGAGGGCAGGAGAATGAGTGTGTGTTTGTATTGTTACTCTTAATGATCTTCACATAATTAACTTCGAGGGTGACCTTAAAACTAAGTTCATTAGTAAGAGTTAGCTTATGGCTCTGGCTGCACTTTTAGTATTTGTAGCATCCTGAGATTTCCTACTTCAGACTACCAGAGAGCAGGCATGTGGAAAGGTCAAGACAGTAGTTTTCTGAAGTATAGCAGTTGTGTGGTTTTAAGATCTGCCCTTCTGTCATTTAGGCTGCTTGTTCACGGACAGCTTTGTTCATAGTTTTGCTTTTTAAGTTATGTGCTAACTATATGGCATTTTCATGCTTGGAGGAAAATGGTTCATAATTTTCCAGTTGGTTTAAGAAAAAGATACTTTTCTGAAGTTATGAGTGCTGTAGAAAGATAAATTCCTTAGTGAAGAACACACAGTGCAGTATGTCCTGCCCCTCAAGCAGCACTGAATCTGGAAGTAATAGATAATAGAGGCTTAGGACAAAGCCTGACAGCCTTGAAAAAATATCAGCGATATTGTAACAGTTGAAGGTGAGCACACTTTGATTGCTGTCGATGGAATGCAAAATCCAGCAAACTCTGAGCAACTGTGAAGCTTGTCACATGTGAAATGGTAATTTGCTAGCAGCAGCAGAATATGGTTATGAAATAGGTAACAACTGGTGTGCTAGAAGCTGGTAGATAGTGAAAAGCTGTGCCATTTGTTGTATTTTAATGTTTCTGATTACTTTTGTTTCCTTACTATAAATACTGAAGTGGAGATGATTTTGCATTACTTGACTTTAATAGCATTATCACTTTTAGAAAAGTACTAATTTAAATTGTCATTTAGAGACAGACCGGAAGATGCTGAGTCAGTAACTTTCACAATATCATCAGTTCTCATTATGTGACCAAGCTTTCCATTAAAATTGAAGATGCTCTCAAAAGTCAGTTTGTGGAGTTGAGAAATTATGTGTGGATCTGTTTAATTTTAAAATAATGCTTCAGTCCTTCCAGTTATAGAGAAAAGCTTGAAAAGTTGATTTTTATAATAATGTGAAATATCTGAAAACAAGACAGATGCAATTCCATATGAGTAATTTTTAAAACTGACTTTTTTTTTTTTAGGGTCTGATTTGTGATTGTTTTTGAAAATTTGGGGTTATGACAGTTGCTTCTGTTTAGTAATTAACTACTAATGCTATAGTTTAATAAAGAAGCACAAGAATAATTAAAGTGTAACCTCCAATCTTATTTGTGAAGTACTGGGACACCCAGAAAGACGCCTTCTCAAATGAGGATCATGTCAACACATCGTTAGCTCTGAGCATGATGTTTGCTCTGTGCACGAAGTTCTTATTGATGTGGATATTTCAATAAGAATTTCAATATTTGTTTCCCAGTTAAGATGTATATCAGAGAATATTTATATGGGACTTTACTATAAAAATAATGCAATTTTTGTCATTGTAGTTGCGTGCTAACAAAAGCTGTGTGTGCATAAACCTAAACAGAGGAAGAAAGAGATTAAGTATCGTTTGTTGTTGTGTCCTTTAACTCACTCCCTTCTGCTGTTGTAAACTTGATATGTAATGTCAGCCTAGGCATAAAAGAATGGCTTGAGAGTGGGGTGCCTGAATGAACTTGATTTTATTAGTGTAGCCTTTCCATTTATATTTTAGTGTGGCTTCCTTTGATGAGATGTCACAGAGACACCAAGTTTGGACTTGGAAAAAAAAAAGTTTCTTCTTCAGAGCAGTGACTGGTGATCAAATGGGTTTTACAATAAACTGTTTCCCAGTTTCTCATCAAATTTTCTACATGTTAATGATTGACTCTTTCCATCTAACATGCATTTGCATGGTAAAACTGCTGTGATGCTTGGACCTGAGGCATTCATCTTGCCACAATTTCTGGGGTTTTCATTCTATGCTGTGGTGGCTGGCGTGTTAGTTCAGCCTGTACTTTTTTCCTTGCTTTTAGTGGCAGTATCTGAGGCACGAGGTTCCAGTACTAATCAGAAGGCATGATCCTTGCCAATTCTGGCCTTCCAGAGACAGTGTCTTTGCCTCATCAGTGGGTGGATGAATTCAGAAATAGTACCTAAACAAAGATATTCACATGGGTAAAGATGGTGGATATGGGGCCAAGGTCACTGAGGCAAGAGGGAAGACCGGAAAAGGTGCTTGATGTGAGCTTGCCGAAGTTCTCCAGGAAGGAGGGTCTAGCACATTAGTGTTCTGGGAAGCCAAGTGATTAGTCAGCAGAGAACATAGGTTTCCGTATAATAAACTGATTTTTTGGATAGTATCAATTAATCAGTCCAGAGGGCAAATGATATGGTTAGTGAGAGAAGATGAGAAAAGGTCATAGAAAATGAAAGTATTAAGTTGATTGAACTTGTTGAAAGACAGATAGGGTTTCTGTTTAAGGCTTCCTGGGCCAATGTGAGGTTATGGTGTTTACACGTGCGAAGAAGTTTCTTCCACCAAGTCACCTTAATCTCTCCTAAGCCCCATCATAACTGTTAATAGCTTGTTAATTAATTTGAATGTAGCTCTGCAATCATAGATTACTTGAATGTAGACATTGTCATGTGTAAAATGGAAAAGCAAGATTTTTGCTTCCAGAACAGTGCTTTTAGATGTTTAATGACACTCAAAAATCCAACTTGAGATTCTTGGATAAAAAGATGAGATAATGGGGCTTGCTTCCCTTCTGTTACCATTATTATTTTGAGTTACAGAGGACAGTCTTAATTGTGTTCTTGAGCTATCTAAGGAAAGCATGTTCTTGCTTAATGCAAATATTTTTCTTTGCAAAAATGACTTTAATTGTGAATAGGAGTAGACCTGATTGTAACTATGCTATACATTTGAAGCACAGAGGTGAAAACAAGTGTGTCAAGGGTAAGCCACACAGCTCTTGGAAATGGGCTGCAATTTCATGAGTTTTATACCAGGACTTGTGGATTTCCTTTGTAAGCACTAGTTTTAACTGCATCAGTAAAAGATAAAAATTATTCTAGACTCTGGACAGAATGGTGGAAGCTAAAGCAGCATTAAAATGATTCCCATTGGGAAGGTAAGTACCACACCCACTTAGATCACATGTATTACAATCCTGGTGATTTCTACGAGTGTACATCCTCTAATAGGCTAGAGGAGACACTCTAGGGTTTGCTCAACAAAGGGAAGATTTTCCGCATGATTTTGTTTCTTCAAAGGGAATTCTCTAGTTCCACTTCTTCTGCCACTGTTTTTGCCTATTCTTTCCTGTCCTTGTGTGCCTTGTGTGCCATGCCTTGTGTGGCATGCAGGTTTTATTGCTGGATGCAAGAGTTTCTTACTGTAAAATAAAAATGTTAGCAAGTATTTCTATGACTTCCTGTGTGTGGACTATGGAACTGAGACCTTGAGGAACATTTCTGTTTACACTGATGTTTGCATTTCTGTAGCAGCATTAAACAAGAACTGCTTTTATCTCTCTTGGGAGGAGTATCATTGCAGTTGCATTGTACTTGAGTTATAAAATTTTTAAGTTTTTCATTACTTTATTTATAGTATGATTATTCGAGATGCTGAAAATCTGCAAATTCAGCTGGCTTCTGTTGAAGTTGCTGGAATACAGCTGAAAAATTTTTCTTTAATAACTGTGGTACCTTTGCGGGGGCAATATTTGATAAAGTGCATTTTGAGCCTCTGAAAGATGTTCTGCACCTGAATGCAGAAATAACTCTTCTTTAGACCAACTGTAAGGCTTGCTTAGGTTGTATCAGAGCTGAACTGCTAAAAATCAGAAACACATCTTCCTAGATTCTTATGTTCTTTCTGTCTCCAAGCTGTTTGCCTGCAAGTAGTAGGTTCAAAAATCTTTAAAGGGCATAATAGGGCCATCCTTTTCTGCTGTAGATTGTAGCAACTCTATTCTTGTTTATTCTGTTTTATTTCCATGAGAACATAAGCTGCTGCTACTCACAAGGAGCTTTGAAAACACTTCTAAGTGGAAACAGTCTCTTATTAGTGGATACTTAGTGTATTTGTTAAACATTAAGTCCTTATGCCTTTTGTGTTCTTTTTCCTGATTAAATATTTATGTTGTTAAGGAATGATACAAATATGTAAAATATTTGAAATCGATCATGAAAGATGTTGAGCTAGCATAAAAGGTTATTTAGGTTTATGGTTTGAGTGTATTCAAATTCCTACTGTACTTTCATTTTCCTTGTGTGCCTGCACTTCTCTTGACATAGCTTGGATATCATGTGCGTGCTGTTACTAAACCTTCCCCAAGGCAAAGGTTGTGGATAATAGAACTGAGAACAAGTGCCACTGTAGTAGATTCACTGTATCCAACCTTTACGTTGGATCAGAGTTCTTTAAATTTAACTTTGCTAGAGATTCTGTTGGGAAACTTTATTTTTGTGTCCCTTAATTTGTTGCTTATTGTGCAGCCCAAAGCATTGGTGTAGCTAAACTGTAAACAAGTGAAGTTTGCAGAGTGTTTCAGGAAAGATACCTCTATTAACTCTGCATGCAATAACATTTTTTTCAAAGTTACGTTCCTAGAAGTGGTCCTTCTGGCATAGGTAAGGTTTCCATTGATGTTTTTTATTCAGAGTGCTAAATGCAGCAGTACAAAGCACAGGCAGTCTGAGATCCTTCTGAATGATGCATGTGAAGGAAACTACATGAAACTGATACTGCCCATGAATTTACATGGCTATTCTGTATACTTGGCAGCTGAAGGAAGCTGGAGGCATTTTGTTAGAATGAAAAGGTGTCTTTCTAGAGTAAACATGTATCTGCTCTTCATCCTGATTTAAGCCCCATGAAATTATTCTGTACTTACACCATAGTAGGTGAAGTCAGATCAGGCCTGTGACCAGCCTAACAGTTAGGTCCTCAGTTTAATGTTTTACTGTTTATTCTCGAGTCACCCGTGTTTATCTTAAAGGCACAGTGGAAAATGTTGATTTTATTATTCACCAGAGTTACTGTACTGTGTTAATAAATTCCTATGGAGTAAATAATTAACTTCAATTTAAATCTTCTAGTCTTCCTTACTTAAGGTATGTATTTCATGGACACATAATTTTTCACTCTGGGTGGTTTGATAGACTTCCTCTAGCAAAGACCAGTGCATACAGTTTTGGAAGAAGTTTTTTAAAAAAAAAAGGGGGCAATTTTTTCCTCTTAAATTGTACCTTGTTCACTGCATAATGCTGTACCCAGAAGACTGAGGAAAATTGCATGAGTTAGCAGTTTACATGATGAAGCATATATTTTGTCATTGTTATCCTCTAACTTCTAGTAATTTTGGTGATCATAAATATACCCATCCATATTTATAAGCCCAGGCTGAGAAACATACTCTCTGACTCTTCCAAGTAGTGAAGCTTTAGACTGTGACTGTGTGATATTTTAAGAACTTTAATAACTGTACCTGATATGACTATATCCTGTCACTTCTTTAAAAAATTATCAGTGTGCTTCAGCAGTTGTAATATCTTTTTTTATATATACAGATATATGTATTTATGTAGCTGATTACTTTGACCTTACAGTGCTCTCCTGTTTTAAAGGTTTACAAGCATCCACTTTGCTGCATTAGGAGTGAATCTGCTTTTGTATCTTTTTTCTTTATAAGACCCAGTGCTCATCGTTCTACAGGTGTATTAGGTTCCTTCTGTATTTCGAGGACTGTCAAGCCTGGAATACTGTGTTTGGTTTTGGTCCTCACTATACTAAAAAAATGTTGGCAGCCGGGAAAGGGTCCAGAGAAGGATCATGAAGATAACTCAAGACTGGAAAGCCTGCCACATAAGGAAACGCAGTGAAAACTGGTTTGTTCAGCCTTGGGAACAGAAGGCTCAGGGGGGACCTTATTGCCATGTTCCAGTATTTAAAGGTAGTTATGAAGGTGATGGGGACTGCCTTTTAACAAGGAGTCACATGGAAAAGGGGGGGTAATGGGTACAAGTTACTCCTGGGGATGTTCCAGTTGGAGATGAGGGTAATTTGTCATAATGAGAACAATCAGGTGTTGGAATAATCTCACCAAGAAAGTGGTGGATTCCCCAGTGTTGGCCACTTTTAAGATTCAGCTGGACAGGGCACTGGGACATCTTGTCTAGACTGTGCTTTTGCCAAGAAAGATTGGACTAGATGATCTTTGAGGTTTCTTCCAGCCTGGTATTTATTCCATGATCTATGACTGTATTCCATAATTGAGGCTTCTTTTACTTTAGATAACTTTAAGTCTATTTCTCTCCTATTAATGCCTCCTGCAGGTTTTTCACTGACATGGGAAAGATGAGATATCTGTCTGTATGTTATACCAGTGTAAACTATAAAGAAAAAAAATAAAAAATTATGAAGTCACTGAACCTACTGATTATTCATTTTTCTCATAAAAATTAAGCCTTATCTCACAGCAAGATAGCCTCCACTGCTGCGTTATTACAGACCACCAGTGAAACATCTAAAATAATCTGTCCTTTCACATTATTAAAGGATTGATTTAGTTGGCCCCTAATTATTTTTATATTTGGGGGTCAAGAATAATCTTGGCATAAGTAAAAATATATCGCAGTATCAGGGGGAAAGGGACAGGATGCACCAACCCAAACAGCCAATAGAGCAAACAAAAAATTGGGCAGTTGTACCATCTGGAAAAGACATCAGAAACCTCTGTATGTGTATTACTGTAAAATTAACATTCTGTATGTCAATGGCAGTTAGTGCCATTTTTCAGATTTTTATTATATGCAAGTCTTTTTGCTAATGTTCAATTAGCATTTCATCAGTTAAAATACAGCAGCATTTTCTCTTCTTTCTTTACTGACTAAAGGCAACATCTGATGCATATCCTTGTTTTAAAGTTCCTTTTAATGTCTTCTACGTAATAATGCCTTCTTGTCACATTGAGACAGGATAGAACTTCTAGTTTGACCTGACAAGAGCTTAAGAGACTAACAGTGCATGAAGGCTAACCTGTTCCCACATTGGCTTAAAGAATCCAGATAAACTAACACAAGAATGAGACGGGTTAAATTTATGGTTATGTGTTTTGGGGATTTTTATTTTTTTTTTCATTAAAATCTATAGCCATTTGATTCAAAGGCCAATAAGAGAAGCAGAATTTCCGTGTTTTGTACATGTGGATAGTATATGCTAATAACCAGCTGGTTATTGACATAAAAGCACAACATGCATTTGCAAATTGCGCTAGTTAGTCTGTCATTAAACCAAACAGATTTAAGGATGATGCACCAATCGAGTGGTGTTTGCAGCAGGGACAGAGGAGGTATGTCCCTAATGCCAGACAATAAGAGCAGTGACAAAAGAAAATAAGCTCTTGAGTCAGCATTTGTGATGTCAATTGTTGTTGTGGAAGCAGCTGCATGTGGAAACAAGGCAAATAGAATTTGGAATGAAGAGCTGGAAAAGGAATTGCCTTTTGCCTGCAGGGATGGAGAGAACTATTGGACCTGATGCCAGTTAACTGCTTTTTATTCCTGACAGCTTTGGTAACAGGTCAAAGGCAGGAACTTCGTGGTTGCTTAGCCACAGATAATTCTCTGCACGCAAAGAAGTACGATGGTATCAAAAGCAGTTTGTCGTTTGTATCTGTATTGATATTGTATTATTGGATATGGATATCTGTACTGTATTGTTGGATATGGAACATTTCAAGGATACTCCAGTGAATTGTGTTCAGACAGAAACTGCCTTCAGGTATAGAAGGCAGGCTAGGGAAAAATCAATGTTGTTAGTTCATGTTAAGCATATTGGCAAGGACTGAAAAGAGGATCAAGAACACATTCTCAGCATAAAACCAATGTTTATACCTGCCTTGTGCTGGGGCAGCAGGAGATGGTTTAATGTAAGCATAGGCTATAGAAAATCCAAGTGTCATATGAACACTACCAGAGTAGAGAGAAATGTGTTCTCTGTAAAAAAAAATACATCTTTTAGCAGGTAGTCATAGTCATATAACAGACATATACCTTTGCAGACTTAATGTTAAATCTTGTCAGAATTGCCTGTGAACTGAGCCATCTTGGGCAGTGATAAACCTGTGTAAGGCATTTATTAGCTTAGATAGAAGGTCCTTGTTGGTATATTGAAATAGTCTAAAATGTCTGACTAGTTTAGGTGTTGTCTCTGCTCAAACTAGATCTCTCCTGAATGCCAGAACCATGATTGGAGCACTTCTGCCATTTAATTGACCAGCTAATTTACCCTGTAATTATATAATAGGATATTTAAGGCTGTCTCTTTAGGGCTGAGGTGTTAGCTTTTTTAATCTGCTTCATTCAAGAACAGATGTTTCTGCTGTGTTACTGAAATAATGTCTTTGGAAATCGAAGACTGCTATTTTCTGAAAAGGAATACGATAGAAAATGTGAATTACGAATCATAAGAAGGGAGGAGTGAAACTAATGACATTGAAACTTTGTAGAAATTGTTTTTGATAAAATCTGACTAATGGTAATGGTAAATAGTTGAAAACATTAACAGTATAACAAGTGGTGTTGCGTTTTGCACCTGCACATCTAAATATTTCATGCTTTGACATGCTATGCCGTTTCTGTATTTCATAGGATTGTATTTTGGGGTTTTATTGCAGCTTCAGAGTCCTTTAAATTTCCTTAGTAATTAAGATTTAAATGTTTATTTGCTTACCCCAATTTTTCCACAGTTCATTATTTCTTTATTTTAATTGCCACATAGGGCTTCCTGTGAAGGTACTTGTACTTCCAGAAACATCTGTATAAAGTAATTTCTTTCTGTATATATATTTTTAATTTTTCTTTTGAGTATGAAGACTGATACATGCTGCTAGTAAGCTTAGCAAAATGGATAAGTAGGATTTTAGTACTTAAATGAGATCTAGTGACATGAAGGAAAAAGGCTTAATTCACCACCCACACTCAAGGCCATATCCTGTGTGACCTACAGGAACAGTCCAAGTGAAGACACAAAAAATACCCTAATGAAGTACAAGACCTTGTTAACCCACAGTTGTTCAAGAACTCTTTTTATATATCATCATGGAAGACAAATAAATCACTACAGAAACTTTATGTAGCATCATGGAAAAAAAGTGAACTACTGCCTTAAAAGAAGCAGAAACATTTCCTGAGATGAGAAGCAGTTACATAGAGCCTGTTACTTATTTTGTCTCTGTTACACAGCAGAGTAAGTGTAGATAAATAAATGCATATGCTGCAGATAGGGCCCAAATAAATATTTTTACTTTTGTACTTTCAGACAGTAGTCATATACTCTTGAGACAAAAATTTTCCTGTATTTCCTAGAATGGTCTGGCAGTATAGTTGCTGTATTAGAAGGTTTCACCACATCTCATGCTATTTATTTTCCTTAAAACCCTGACCCTCAGTTGAAGTTTGTCAGATGAGAAGCTTAACTTCAAAGTCATTTTCTTTTTGAAGGAAATGCCTAACTCTGGTTTCAGATAAGCACAAAGGTCAAAACAAACCCCAAAGATTAGCCTCTCCACAAAGAAAAGAGAAAAATAAAAGGTGTAAAAAATGTGCTTTAAAACCAACTCACTGTATTTTATAGTATTTTGAACAAATAGTTGCTTTTATTTTAAAATAATATTTTGAAAAAGTTGGGAGTTAATCATTGCTAGCTCACGAATGTTGCTTATGTCATTATGCATGAAGGTTTAGCTACATGTAGGATACCTTGTTCAGCTTTTTTTTTTTTCCTTTTTTTATTAGCTCCAGAGACTTTGCCACCATTTCCTGAAGAGTACTTTTTTCATTACAAACAGATCAAGAATTCTTAGTGAATATTTCACAGTACATGATAGTTTGTTACCTCCTGTACAGAGTTCTCTTGCCACAGTAAAAACAGTAGCAAAAAGGTTTTTCCATTGCCTCTTGTATTAGAAAATCTAAGGTAAAAAAACTTACTTTTCATTTATGAAAATGTTGCCGAGGGATTCAACACCTTCTTAGTGAAAAGTGCCTAGCAATCTAAACATGTGCATAGTTACAGTTAAGAAAGATTGTAAAAAGCTGGGGAGTTTTTTATTTGCTAACTCTTGTTTAACATTTGTTTTCATATTCTATACAAGTGCATCATTCTGGGTTCAACAAAAGGCAGAATAATATGAGGAGGAATGCCATAATACGTAAGTTTTTATTTGTAGGTTTGAGTAAAATTATCAGTGCCAATATCCTCATCAAATTCTACCCTAATCTTTATCCAGCAACATACTTTCCAACACAGTACCTAAGTATATTCAGTAACTGTGTTTCTCAAAAATTTTGCATTTGCAAGTAAATTTGTAGTCCAGATGGAGGTTGCTTTTGTTTTGTTTTGGTTTTTTGACAAGTTGTATCATCTCTCATTTTCTCCAGAGAGATAACTCTGTAAATATGAGGATATTAAAATATTTTACAGCCTTAGGCATTGAATACAGTGGGAATTCACACTCTTCATAGCTGGAGGTAGCTACAGAACCAGAGAAGGGCTGACCCTGTGCTCTTTTGCTCCTCAAGCAAAGGAGGGCAATGTGTGAACTGTGCAAACCAGGAGGTTGTGCTGTACTTATCGTTTGGTCTCCTGTCACAGGCAGTCAGGGAAAGCCTATCTGTGATAGACAAACCTTCTACCCAGGTGCAGAATGCATCGAGCTTTGACATGAGTAATACAGAACTGTGATGTCTTTCTCAGTGAAATTATCTACAACAGTCTTGTTGCCACTTACAATTCTGAAATCAGGAGACACTTCAGTGGTTAATGTAGTGAGGCAATGATACACCTGACTGTGGCTGACCACAACTAATTGACTATTGTCTTAAAAATGTTTTCACGGAATAGGCGTAACTCCCATCAATGATGCTGTATACCCTCGATAGACCTCCAGGAAATCTGTTTCACTTGTTGGCATGATCCCTGAGCAAACTGCAGCTGATAAAGTGCCCTGCTGCCTCTTCTCTCATGTGCTGGTGACCCATGCAATTGCTTCATTGTCATGGGTTATATTTTTCTCATTGTCAGATTGTCAAGGATTGAAAGAAAACTGATACAGCTAGAATGGGAAAGAAATTATTTTCTAACAAATTCAGATTGCTAATGTTTAATCTCCTGTATTTTGAACCAGATTCTGGTTCTATCATTACAGTCTTGCAGCTGACCTTAGAAGGATTCTGTTGTTGCAGGCGTTGTGCAGCCAACTGGCTTGCGCAAAAAAGGGGCAGGCCCTGCACTGGGAAAGTTTGTGACCGGGTTAGTCAGGACATGCAAAAGTGGGAAACGGAGGTACAGCCTTGCCCAAGGGCATCCAGCAGGTCCATAGTAAAATCAATTATTGAATTCATGTTGAATTCCAGTGTATTGTCCAGTGGGCAGCAGTATAGTTCTGTTGATAGGCACAGTGCTGGGGGAAGAAGCAGCTGCATATAGCAGATGTGAATATAATTATTATGAATAAATAATAATCTGACCATTACAGAAATATTTTTTTTGCTCTAAAGCAGAAACACTATACCAGAGCAACCAAAACAGAGCAGAAAACATACACAGGTATAGGACAACTTTGAAAGTAACTTATGTCAGGTGGTTATTTTGCCACTTTTGGCTTATAAAGTTAAAGCCAAGACAAAACTCATATTTCATGGTGGGCCCAGCACCACCTGTAGCAGTTTGTGCTCTCCACAACCACACACTGCTCAGAACTTACTACATGCAGATGCGTGCTGCTGTATGCTGAATCTGTACGTACCAATGATATGTGCACAGTGGGGGATGTCAAATACAAGTTCGCATATTGAGGCAGTTGTGTGTGACTTATTTACAAACTTGCGGTTACTAGCAAGGGTCCTGTTCTAGTAAAGCTTCGATAGGAGGAAATGGGCAAGGGTCCATTATGGGGTTTTATCACCTTTGCAAAGGTGCCTTCAGTTTTGTTTTGCCTTTTTATGGAGTTGAGTAGAGAAAGTAGATTCACATTGACACTCCAATATTTGTGCTCAGTAAAAGCTTTTATGTGGTTCTTTGACAGTGTTATGAGACAATGAGCTTGTCAGAAAAGCAGAGTTAAAGTCAGGAGGTGGTAGCTTCTGCAGCAGCTGTAGCAAGTCTCATCAGTGTTCATGCACTGACTAGACGCAGGTCCTTGAAAGTGTCCTGCTGTGGTGTACTACTGTGCAAATGCTGAAGTGCTCAGTGCTTTGCATGCCTAGATCCTAGCACTAGCCATTTATGGCAATGATACTGCATTGCACTTGGAAACAATTTTTTCTTAAAATTGCCTTTCATTTCAACAAACAATTTTTATTTTGGAAAGCCACTTAAGCAGTGGATATAGATTGCTGGTCAGTGCTTATACTATGTAAATGAAAACATCAAGTGTGTGGAAACAGGTGCTGCTATTGTGAATTCTCAGTCACTCTAGTGAAACAATTTGCTAGGTGATTGATGTACTCTGAAGTGTTGTCTTTAATGTTTTAAGTGTGCCGGGCCTGGAAATGTCATGCAGGTCTGGTACCTTGTACTGGAAAGGCCATTATTTACATTGTCATTACTGACATTAATATGTACTTGGAATTAAAAATGTGTACATTTTCTGTTTATTATTATTAGGTATAAGCAATTGAAAACAATACTTCTTGCTGTCCAAAGATGGAAAACAACATAACTACTATCTCTCGTGAAGAGCTTGAAGAGCTAAGAGAAGCATTCAGCAAAATAGGTATGCTTTACATAAAAAAATAAGAATGCAATTGACATTGCAAAACCAATTAGGGTTTGTGGAAGAAATCTTTATGGTTCACTTTGTTTTGATAGGGCCGTGTTTTTCTTCTATGTTGCCAGCAATAGCTAAGAAAATAAGAGTGTTTACATAAACCCCCTAATTTTCATTGAAACTATGTGTGTTTATTAATTTATTTCAACTTCAGCAATGAAAATAGATACATTTTCTTGCTAGGCAGTTGCATTATTGTGCCATTGTATATGCAGGATGATAGATCTCAATTTTTTTTAACTTAAATTTTAAAAACAAAGTTTAATTAAACTTGTTTTCATGTTAAATTACTGACACTTTGGTTTTGCTTTACTTGCACACTTTGAACAAGTAATTTTTTATTTATTGAATGAATTGGATATTGCATTTGAAAGTAATCTTGGAGACTTTTTGATCTTGCTTTTGTAGCTAGCAGATATTAATAAGTAACTGTATGATTTTGTATGCTTGACAGCATGTTTACAGATTAATTGGAGAGTAAACAGAAAGAGTGAGAAATGACATAGCAACTAACCCTTATTTCCAGATTGCAATATTGTTGCGAATGCTAAAGTTCATGTCTCCTTTATTTCTTATTTGCTGCAGTTCTGAAGGGATAATGTGTAACTGCAGCTCAGCAAATGTAACTAGTATATTTATAATCATTTATAAGGGGAAAACAGGGCTGCTTTAGGCAAGAAGGCTTAAATATTAGGATCCAGTTTGTTAAAGAGACTATTGGGAAGCTGTAGGTTAATGATATCTAACACTGTACATAGTATAGAAAAGGTAAAGAGGAGATTACTCAGTATCTGTCAATACAGGTATCATGTGATGCCCAGTAGAGAGTCGGAAAGCTTAGCATGAAAAGAAGCAACTTTTCTTCGTGACAAATAATAAAATCATGAACCTATTGTATTGGGATGTTCAGACCAAGAGTAGATATGTTAAAGGAATAAGATGCAATCACAGAACACAATTCATTAGTTGCTGTTAAACAATCTTCTTGACAGTCTGTAGCTCAAGAAGTCTATAGCCTGTAGAAGCTGGAAAGACAGACCATGTTATAGAGCACTGTATGCATGTATTAATCTACTGTGAGGTATTAGGATTAGTAATACTCACTGGTATTGTCTGACAGCTTTTCTATTTGGTTTTCACCGTCTGCATTTCTTCTTTTTCTCCCTTTCCTTTCTTCATGTTTTGAAGTTTCTGCTCTAAGAATTGTCTGTACTTCTCCTACTCACTGACAAATGTATTATGCTTTCTGTAAAACAGAAAAATTTAGCATTGTTAGCATTTTTCTTTTTTCATTTTTACATTTCCAATGTCTTTATGGATAAATTGCTTGCAGCTATATTGGTAAACTGGGAGAAAAGGCATCTATTTAACTCTCTGCTTGTCATCATGGAAACTTAGCTTCCATGAAAGATGAACCTAGAGAAATAAAATAGCTAGTAACTTGAGTGAGCTTGTGAGCATGTCTTCTGTTTTTTAGATGATCCCTATTATTATGTGTATTGTGACATGTCTGCAAGTCATACTGCAGATTAATACATTTGCAGACATGAAGCTTTTCTGTGTAGTGTTTTATGAGTTGTTGGTAGTATTGAAAACAGAAAGAGGAATATTTTCTTTTTAACAGGTGTTGTTAGCCTTTTTGACAGCAGTGAAATGTGGCTGCCTTATGAAGCTGTGCAAAAGCTACTTAGAGTAGTATGGATTACAGGGAAATGACCATACAGCAATCAGTTATGACTAGAGATGAAAGCATGTTTCTTTGCTTGCCCTTCTGTAATGTGATGTGTATTCACCCACTCTGATAGTACTGGCTGAGTTTTGATACTGGAGCCAATGTGGAGAGGTTTTTTTAACTAGTAAACCAAAGACAGCAAAAATTGGAGCACCTTGACAAGTCAGAAGAGTGGCCACATAGTCTTGCTTCTGGTTCTGACTCCTTGTGTTACTTGGGGAATTCTTTTAAATTACTTGTCTTAGATGCATCATTTGTAGAACTGGGAAAATAATATTTGTATTTTTCAAGAGCTTTAGTATGATCATGAAAGAGACTCAAAGTTTTTGTCAAACTTGGAAAACATTAGCATTAAATATATAAAATTATGGCATTATATCCAGCACTATTTATGCTGGATATGATTTCTTGTATTTTATTAAACTTCATCTGTACGGTGCGTGCTTGCTTTGAAAAGTACTTCTCTCCTTTGCATAGGCATTGCACTACAGGTACAGGTAAGGCTTTTTTAATGGACATTCTCAAATTCTGCTTGCACAGATATGTCTATACATATATATGGAAATACGCATAAATATAAAAAATAGGAGCAGCTAATGAATCAAACACATTTTATCTGTTACATTGATAAAAACATAGATTTTTCAAATGATGCTTTAGTATATGAAGACAAGAATTCAAGACAGCTTTCTGCACGCAGATTGGCCCATAGGGGAAGTATGAAGGGTATTTTCATGATTTCTTCTTTGCTGCTGTCTTATTAATTGTAACACAAATTATACTGAACCTTTGTGATACAGCCATTCATTTCTTTCCACAACTGTGAAGCTATACCATACCCCTTGTTGAAAAAAACATTCTGATACTTTGCTGCATATAGACATTCCTGACTTGGTCTTGGGAGCCAAGTGTAAGTGAAGGTGGTGATACAAATTGCTCCCAACATACCTAATTAATAAATTAAGGAAGGTCGTGTTTAATAAATAGATACAGATCATCCCCAATTTATTCTTCACAGGTAAGCCTATCAAAAGTTCTGAAGAACAGAAAATGTCTATCAGACAGTAGGATAAGAAACAAAATGCAGAGTCAGGCAGAGTTCTTGTATAAGTAGTTTTTCTTGTGTAAGTGTGCTCTTCTAATAACAATTTTCATCAGATTTGAGCTTACTGATTGCAAAGAGTATAATATCAAAAGTAAGAATACAATAATTTATCTCCATTTCACTTGAAAGTTTATAGAGAGTTTTGGTGGGAGTCTTTAAAAAAAAAAAACAACAAACAACCCTTAAATTTTGCTCTTTAAACGTTTGCCATCTTGTTGTAGCTTTGGTTTGGGATTATAAAGTAGCTCCTGAGAAAACACGTAACAAGATGGCACAATTTCTAGCCAGTCGTGCCTCTAATCCACAAGTATTCCTTCATGCTGTGTCAGAAGAAGTACTTGTCTCCTGAAACTGTATTTCTCATGCTTTTATTCTTGACAGTTGCTATATTTGCTTCCTTACATAAGTATAAAAATAACTAATTCTTTCATTTTACAGATATTGACAACAGTGGGTATGTCAGTGATTATGAGCTTCAAGACCTGTTTAAAGAAGCAAGTGTGCCCTTGCCTGGTTACAAAGTCCGTGAGATTGTAGAAAAAATCATTGCAGTAACAGATACCAACAAGGATGGGAGAATCGACTTTGAAGAATTTGTTTCTGTGAGACATTCCCTTCAGATGTTTCTCTACTGTCTGATATCTGTTGATAACTAGGCTAGAAAACTGAAATAAGTGGTACAACTAAGTAATATTTTGATACAAATAACTAATATTTTGAGAATGGGGAGGAAATATGCTATAGTCATTGAAAAGTTGTGTATCTAGTTGTTTTCTCCAGTTTACCAAAATATCTGTGAAAAAAATGTGTAGATTGTTGAATGTCTACTTTTTTTAGGTAGCATGACTTAATAAAGGTAACACTTGAGGTACTTACTGAGAAATAATATTAGATATCCAGTATACAAGTTTCATGAAGGGATTTAAACTGGTTTTACCCATACAGTGAACTTTTTTCCAGAACAGAAGTAAACGTAAATACAAAAGAAAGGTAGTCAGGTTAAGTACTGACTCTAGAGTACTTATATGATTTAGCATTTGGTTAATTGAAGGTGTGACCAGTCATAAGATGCTCTGTAATCTTTTTTTCTTATTCCAGATAATTCAGGAATTGAAAAGTAAAGATGTTAGCAAATCTTTCCGAAAATCAATAAACAAAAAGCAAGGTATTACCGCAATTGGAGGAACATCAGCAATATCTAGTGAAGGGACACAACATTCTTATTCAGGTAAGAAATAATTAAACATAAGCAACTTTTGCATGGAGGAAGACTCTACATTTGCACTATAGCTGAAGAAAATAAACCTGGAAAATGTTGCTGTTGAAAGCAAATTAACAGAGAAAGTATGTGGAGATGGACAAATGTGGGTGGTAGCTTATTAAGATGTGGGCTGTTCAGTTGTTGCTAGTTTCATGCTGGACTCAGAAGTGAATTAGGCAGTTTTTGCAAAAACAAAAAGTAAAAGCAAGCACTGACAGCATGTGGCTGAGGACAGCGGGCCCTTTGGCATACTTCTAGTAAAGCTATTCAAGTCTTTGGCCAAAACCTACATATCCTTTCTGGATGGAAGGTGCCTTCTCAAGTCTCTGTACCCTTACAGAGTTGTTCACTCCCAGATGATTTTTTCATAGCCTATCTCATATTTGAGAAGTTGCTTTTAATATTTGATCTCTGTTTCTTTCTACCTCCCACTGCTGCATGTCACTTAAATTGGTAATTGTGCCTAATTGCATTGCAGCTCCCAGTTACAATGTTAACACCTTCCAAGATCATATTGCAGTAAGCAATATTGTAGCTTATTTGATTGACTTGAGTCTGGGATTTGGTGTGGTTCCAGGATTCTTTATATGAGGAAGATTCACTTCAGTTACCTAAAGGTGGTGATACCTTCTGTCTTGGTATTGCTGTTATAGTAGCACCTGCACTTGGTGTATGCTCAAAGCAGGGGATCTGTTCCATCTCAAAGGATGTCTCTATGTGGACAACATCAGGGCTAATCGTTTAGACTCTTTCATTTTTAGTGAAGAAAAACTGACCTCACTAGAAGTGCAATTCATCTGACCTGGTCTCATCAGCATCTAGACTAGCATGCACTAGAATTTCACATTTCTTCCCTCTAACAATGAAAGTAGTCAGGTATAGGTACTTGTTCTGTGTGTTTCATGAGGTAAGTGAGGTGACTACCACCTGCACTGTCTGGGAATTTAAGTACGGATACTTGATTGCTGGTTGTCTCAATAGCATTCTTAGTTACATACTAATAAATTCTGCACTAAATATGAAAGAATTTCAAGATGAGGTACTAAACTTTTTCAGTTTCTCAAAGCTAGATACAGCACAGTAACCATGATGATAGTCTCAAAAATACTTGCCAGTCTCTGAAGTCCCAGTAGAAGGCAAAATGAAATGCTGTATAGATGTGCACTTCAGATCTCAAAGTTCCCTCTCTTTGATGTAATTGCTGAGAAACTGAATTCAAAGTCAGTCATGATGATACCTTCCCCATTACATCACTATGATGTTTATGTTGTCCTTCAGAAAATCATCAGAGGTTTAGAGAGAAAGATTAAGAGAGATCTGTCTGTGTGGGCTGGTTTTTTGCGTTCTTTCAACAACTGGCCCATGTGAAACTAAGAGGGTTTGGAGCAAGGGCACCTCTTTGATCAAGTCTGATGTTTAGTAGTATGTGTTATTGGAAAGGACAATAGATCTTTTAATGCTGCTTCTCTTTTCAGAGGAAGAAAAAGTTGCTTTTGTTAATTGGATAAATAAAGCTCTACAAGATGACCCAGACTGTAAGCACCTCCTACCTATGAACCCATCAGATGCCAGTCTTTTTAAATCCCTTGCAGATGGCATCCTCCTTTGGTGAGTCCAGGGCTGTGAGAAAGGACAGAAATTTATCTCAAAGGTTAAATGCTGGTCACAGTGATCTGAATTGGAAAACTGACAGGCTTTAACATCAAGACTGAACTCTTAAATTTTTCAACCAGTGTTGAAACTGGGAAAATCTATTTGTGAATAGAAATGTTATTTTTAGCAAGTTGCTATGTGGCTGTGCATGCATTATAGAAGTGGGTTTCCACTGCATACCTATAATTATGCCTACAAGATATATGCAGGCTCTTCATAAAGGAGATAATTACACAGTTCATATATTCATTAGCTGAAATAATTAGAAAACTTTGTATTTCAAATATTTTAAGAAGTTATTAAATGTAGTTACTAAGTCATAGAATGGGAGGAACAGAAATCCAAGTTAAACTTATGGCAAAACAGAAGGCATAGAGTAGGTCCCTTAACTTTAGTCTGCTGTAACTTTCTAGTTACTTGGAGTAAACTAATAGTACTTATTTATATACTGTGGTAACATGGGATTAGCATTAGTATTGACTTGATTTAGTCTGAGATCCTTGTAAATGCAAGATATTACAGAAATGCAATATACTATCAAATGCAATTCAGCAATAGTGATTATATCAAAGATTTTTCACTAGAGACTATTTTACTGACTTTACTGTTTTAATCCCAAGAACCTATTTTGATGACACAGACACATTCTCTTGTTTAAGTATCAAACCCTCAATTGCTCAAGTTTTTTATAATTATATATTATCTGAGGGTTTCTGGATGAATGTGCAATTATTCAATAGGGAAAGGGGATTTAGAGGATGATGTTTTGGAGTTTTTTCCTCTTGTCAGAAATATTTACAGCTAATTTTAAGTGTTAGGAGCTTATAATCAAATAATATATTTTCTGAGAAATCAAAGTTTGAATAAACTCTGACTTTTTTTCCTTAGTAAAATGATCAACTTTTCACAACCAGATACGATTGATGAAAGGGCTATAAATAAGAAGAAACTCACTCCTTTCACTATTTCTGTAAGTACTGCATAGATAGAAACTTGCTACAAATTAAAAATTAAAATATTTTTCTACAGCTTTGTTTTAATGACAGTTTTAGTGAGGGAAAAAAAGTCCTATGTGTTAAAAGATATCAAAGCATGAAATTTTGCTTTCTAATAACCAGATGTTAAGAAACCTGTTTCTTAGATGATATGCATAGGAACTTGTATTTTTCATGCTTCCCTATTCACTGTTCTTGTTCTGCTTTACTAAGTATCTGAAGAAAATAATTTTAGACTTCTGAGTGGATCCTCAGATCATATTTTAGGGAACTACATCCATAAGATGTCAGCCTAATGAGGGGAAAAAAGAAAACAAACGCAAAAAAAACCAACAAAAAAATCCTCATTAAAAATTCCAGTTAATTGGCAGACTTTTCATTTCAGGCTGTGACATTTGAAATATGGCAAGTAAAAACGCACCATGTTGTAAATCCTTTGAGTGAGTTTTGTAAGCTCTGCTTATTCAAAGAAAATGTGTTAGCAAAGATGATATTACATGTGTTTATGTTGTCACTGTAGATAGTTAAACTATTGCACAAGAAAATAAAAATATTTACAAAAGCTGACAGGCTTTTGTCTTGGAATGTTTAATCTGTGGCAATCATTAGCTTTACTTTCAGTGTCAGGATGTTGAATTGCCATGATTTTCTTACACTGTTCAATAACAGTTTAACAGTTGCTTGAATAAATGTGTCAGCCTGTGTAAGATCAAGATGGGATGACAGTGATGTCAGTAGACTTGTGTGCAGGGCAGAATTCCATATGGGCATGTTTTTCCACGGGATCAAGCCCCTGATATTTTGAGCAATGTTGTTTAGTTTCTATATGTAGTACTTACGCCTTACAAAAAGTCTTTTATTTAGAGTATCCCTCAGCAATCTAAGCTGCAGAAGACAGTCCACAATTTTTTGGTGGGTCTGTATTAAACACTGTCAGTAATGTTTTCCATTAAATTTTTATTAGATACATGGTGGTTCATAAAAAATCTCCAGAGGGCACTTTTCCACTGGGAACTGTTAAACTAATGCATTATTTCTTTTAACTTCTGAATCTTACAAAATATAATATGAGCAAATTTACTAAGAATTACAACCTCGTATGTTTTTTGTTTGTTTTGTTGGGGTTTTTTTAAACAATTATATTCCAAATAGGAAAACCTAAACCTGGCTCTGAACTCAGCATCTGCTATTGGCTGTACAGTTGTCAATATTGGATCACAAGATTTGCAAGAAGGAAAACCACACTTGGTATTAGGACTCTTGTGGCAGATAATTAAAGTTGGTCTTTTTGCTGATATTGAGATCTCTAGAAACGAAGGTAAGAGGAATGCTGGTTATAGCAATATTGGCAATTTGAATTAACTGAGACCACAATAGCAGTGAATTTGGCTTTCTTTAAAACTTGCTTTTAGCTCTTATCGCCTTGTTAAATGAAGGGGAAGAACTAGATCAGTTAATGAAGCTTTCTCCAGAAGAGCTCTTGCTACGCTGGGTGAACTATCATCTGGCCAATGCAGGATGGCAGAAAATAAATAACTTCAGCCAAGACATTAAGGTATGTAGTTATTCACTCTGAAAATTTAACATAATGTTATTTAAACATACTATGCCTGGAAAAAAATTAGTCAGAGGTATTTAGAAAAATAGTAGTCTTCTGGTTTTTTTATCTATAGGTTCATCCCACATTTTTCAATACTGAAAGAGCATTATTCTGATTACTTATATTCTGTTCAGTTGCTCATACCACATATTACCACATCACAGTGAAAAGCAAGCATTTCTGAGGAGCTTATATTCAGGGAAGTTCTAATGCTCTAAGATTTATTTAGGAGAATTTGCACTATCTTGTTATCTTTTTCTGTCCATCCTTCCCTGCTTTTGGGTCTGCAGAAACCCATCTTTTCTCTTTTTGATGTTTTAAAGAAGTGGTGTATAGCATTTAAATCTCATCCAAATGCATATCTGCTAATGGTGATTGCTCTTTGCAGCTAGCATTCTACTGAAAAGTAGGAAGCCCTTTGAGGAATAAACTTCTTTAGAGGTCTGTCTGGAATAACTACTGATTCTTGATCCAAGGAGAGAGCAGCTCCCCTGAGTCACTGTGCTTTGCTGGTATGCCAGTTTAGTGACACAAGGGGACTGAAAGGCATGCTGGTTTCTTGGGGCAGGGGCCAGATCTGCATAATTTTTCTCTCTTCTTTAGCCATTCTGCATAAGGTGTGCCGAGTAATGTAGTTAGTCCACTTGAAGAGAGAATACTGCAACTTTTTAAAACTGAAAGCAAAGGAGGAAGATTGCCTAAGGTGATAAGAGCTCTTCATTGAAGAAAACCGTATCATTAATTACTAGTTTCAACTCCTGCAATGCCATCAAGAAGGCTATTATTAAAGCAAAACTAACTAGGGTTTTATATGAAAGCTGCTACTACAGTAAAAATATTACATGCTTTTTAAGAGAGGCATTAAATACAGCTAAAATTATCAGTTTTGTTTTGTTTTCCTAGTTTCTTAGTAGGGGTGCTAATAGAAGCATACTGAAAACTGCATCAAATAAATTGCTTCTGTTACTATAGATTCATCCTAAAAGAATCAACTTTGCTCTCCATTTTTAATTCCAATTACGTCATCAATTAAGAAAGAGAAATTTTTATAAAAGAGTCTATTTGAAAATGATAGTGAGGGAATAAAGTACCCACACTGAACAGACGATCCATATTGGAGGGGGTTTTTTTGTGGGTACCCTATACAAATTTGTCTTAAATATCTTAGTTACCGCCATCTAGTTCATCTTCAGCAAAACAAACTGAATTAAAATTGCACAGAATAACTAGTTACCTGGCTAAGTAAGTTCCATGTGAAATAGTGTAGTAAAATGACTGTATGACCTCATCCATATTCACTGGAATTAGTGTGCCATATTTTTACTTGTATAGCTGTTGAACTGAACTATAAGAGCAGTAAATTATTATTAAAGTCTACATGCTTGCTCTTTTTAATTTTTATATATATATTATTGTTCATTTTAGGATTCAAGAGCATACTACCATCTGTTAGATCAGATTGCACCCAAAGGAGGTGACCTTGATGAATTGCCCATTAAGATTGACTTTTCAGGATTTCATGTAAGTATCCAGAAACATAAAAATAAACTGCAGTTATCTGAGACCTTTATGTATGTATCCAACAACCTGGTTACAGGGCTGTCCCAGAATCCTCTTTTGTTTTGTAAAGCATACAAAAACTGAGTCAGATTCCTCAGTGTCACAAAAGCTCAAATGGGTGAGAACTAGAGTTAAGTTCTGGAGTGCTGCTTAAACAGGATAATGAATCCTGCAGTCTAAAATTTGGAGTGATGTGTTACTTGGAGTAGTGTCTAACTCTTATTTTCAGTTGAGTCCTTCAGTATGAATCTTACAACATCCTGCACAGTTCTGCTCTTCTGGAATTCAGACAAAAAAAAAAAGAGTAGACTTCACAAACCTTGTGATCCTTCCTCAAACCAAATAGTGTTCAGAAATAATATGGAGGCCTTCCAGTAACCAGCAGGGAATTGTGGCATCCCTCAACCTTTAAGTTGTAAAGGTGTAGACGGTATAAAACCAGCTTAGGTAGAATGAAACCACTTTTCTCTAAGCTGCTACATAATGCTCCTTTGAAGGATTATTCTGACAATGCATTTGATGTAAAATTGAACTTGAACTCGCTGCCTGACATAAATATCTATATATAAATCAGAATCTTAAGTAGAATCTCATTATTCATTATAATAATGAAAACCAACGTGCAAGATTTTGCTTGCATACAAGCTTCAGTTCTCTCAAACTCATTCATAAGGAGTGCTGTTTTGTTTCTTTGCTTTTGTTTCGTGGGTGGGTTTGGGTTGGGTTTTTGTGGTGGGGGTTTTTGTGGGGTTTTTATGGTTTTTTTTTTTATTCTTTTTTGGATGAGAAAGGATAGTAGTTAGGTTTTTTTCCATGTAATTTCCTACGGCTCATATGATCATGTTCTGTAATGGGTTATAAATCAGTTATCAGTAACATGTAACAGCTTGTTTTAGAGGAAGCTCCTGATCGAGTGTACCAATACTGAAGTACTGACTGTTACTCAATTCTAATAGTAATTCAATTACTAACTTACTTACCCATAAATAGTAACTGTTAGTGTTACGGAAATTGGAGGCAAAAAGTACATGCTAGACTGTTTTGAGGCAAAAGGTATAGCTAAACTGTTGTGAACATTGATTTATTCTATGTAGATTAATAATAAAGACAACATATCAATCACCAATTTACGATAATTTAGAAGCAAAAGCATTAAAAAGAAAGCAGGTGGATTATCACCAAGCATTCAAACTCTTATTGAGGGTTAGGGGCATGATCTGTAGTTACTGTGCTGCTACAGTATCAGTTTGAAGCAGTCATGATGAGCCTTTGGCATATGTAGGAGAATATGCAGTGTGGGAATCAACTGAACGGAAATGTAAATATAACTAATACACCTCTAACTGCTGCTGCTGTTGCTGTGATTCCTGAGGAAAGCTGCAGAGGCAGCAACAGAAGCAAAGGACAGAAAGAAGGTGGAAGAAAGAGGAGACAAGGGGAATTGTTCTGGGCTGAGCGAGCTACCTCAGGCATTGGGGTATGACTGAGGAACTGACATGGATCATTTAAAGATTTGCCAAGCTGAAGATTCAGGTGAAGAATGGAAACATGCTAGTATTCATTACAAATTAATTTTTATTTTTTTCTTTTAGGATAAAAATGACTTGAGGAGGGCTGAATACATGCTCCAACAGGCAGATAAATTGGGCTGCAGACAGTTTGTAACTCCAGCTGATGTGGTTGCAGGCAACCCTAAACTCAATTTGGCTTTTGTTGCAAATCTCTTTAACACATATCCAGCCCTACACAAACCTGACAGTTCATCTTATGATCTCAATTTATTAGAAGGTACTCAATTTACTAAGCATATGGGAGACAAGTATATGAGTGATTTCTATTTAAGTATTCCTTCTAGGTTGTGATATAGGATCCCTGTGCAGTGGTCCCTGTGTTAACACCAGCTTGTAGAGCTTTCTCACTAGCTGTCAATATAAGCCTCAATAGAAGTTTCCGTTACTGTGTCTATAATTAACTTGCATTAACCTAACCAAAGGCTATTCCTGCATAACCTTCTATTATTCATTTGCAGGAGCAAAAACTGTTTCCTGCTTCTTTCTGTACTCTTCATATTTTAGCTTATGCACAAATTCTAGCTTTCCCTAATTTGCAGTGTTATGCAACTGTAAAGTCCTTTAAAGTACTTTTCACATACTGTGTTTGTGTGCATATGTATATTAGTTTGTTGCCTTTTAAAATGGGAAACATTAAAAAGGGCTTCTGTATTAGTAACCTATATTGATCTATTGTTTCAGCAACCTATGTAAATCATAGCACATGAGTAAATTTGGACTTTAACTGAACAGTTTAGATCCCTAATGCTAAAAATAAAGGGATAATTGGTAGCAATCTTTGGCTGTTACCTTTTCTGTGAACCAGGTAATCTAGGATAATGAAATGGCTTCTGCCAGTGTATTTCACAATTGTTCACTGATCTCAAAGGAGTGGTGAGAATCAGGGGTGCCACACTCGGGAGAATCATCAGCAATGTTCACATATTCCTCTGCACTGCCTACTCCTGCCTTCCTCTTACTGTTCCTATCAGATTTCCTTTCCATCTAGGTGAGTCCATCTTCCTTTGCTCCTCGTTTTTTTTCATGATTTATCTGCTCTGCTGTATCCCTATGTCACAAATGCTGCATCCCTCAGGCCACTCCTGTTTCAGGCTTCCTGCTCATTTAGTTTTAGCTGGGTGCCAGCTGTGGTAGAAGTATCAGAGGTAGTTTTCCCTTTTCAGCTGTGATATCCCTAGTCACTGCAGTCCCTGCTGTCTAGGGAAATGATTGCTCTTCCTCTGCTGCAATCTTGTCAGAAATGTATGCTCTTAGAAGTGTATACAGAAACTGTGTGGCAGTGGAATCTGTTCTGAACATAAAGTTGCAGGTATGATTCAAAATACTGAAAACTTGGTCAAATTTAGAAGTGTTCTCATAGGCATGGCAAAACCAGCTGAACTATTTTCTGAACTTCCTAAAAAAAAACATTTGATGAGATCAAAGCCTCAGTTAAAACAGTTTGTACAAAGTTACAATCACCTGAATACTAGATTACAATTTTGTAATGCAAATACCAGCCAAATTTAACTTGGTGTTTATTGGATGCACTTTAGAGATGGATCATGCCAATATTATGTGTTCAAAGGCAAGTAAATGACTCTCCTTTGCACCCAAGAAATAACTCTGGTGGTGTCATGTGGATCTAAACCATCACAATAGCTACTTCAGCCAAAAGACAATGTTTTAAATTTGGTTTTCTGTTAATTTGTTTATTTTTTTCCATATAATCCTGTGGTTTTATTGTTATTTTCTCAAGGTAGTGATATAAAATATAAGAGATTAATTCCTTTATAGTTTCATCATAGATTGTCTGTTGAAATTTGACTCATAATTTATAATGCTTTCCTATTTTGCTTCATGAAATGCAGATTTGACCCCTCCTAATGTAGGTACTGTATTTAGTACTTTTCTGTACTCCATAAAATGTTCATTCTGAAATGTTTCCCCTCCCCCTCCTGCCACCCATTCATCTCTGTCTCTTTCTGGTTGATTTTTGCATTGTTCTCGTATTTTTCTATTACTTTAATATGCCCTCATAAGTAAAAAGTGAAAAAAAAAACCCCACAGGTCTAATATGATGCATATGAAATGGGGGCAAGATTTGCAGTAAGTCAAATGCCATACAGTTATTTCTGTGGGTTTGGCCAGTAGGGGTTACAAACCTAGATGTAAAGCTCTGGACGTGTGTGGGTGAGTAGAGCTTTCTGAAAGTCTTCATTTTCCTGCGTAAATTCCATCTTTTCAGTGACTGCTCCACCCAGAGAGCATGATGTGGCTGTTCTTTTTGGTTTTAGACAGCGAACACTGTGCATAAATTGACATCTGCTCTAATGATACTTAAGGAGTCTGGTGATATGCACTTGTATACAGAGAACATATCCTTCAGGTATATTGACAGCCAAACAAACATTTGATATTATGTGGGGATGGAGTGGGAAGTCCTGACCTTCAGGCAAGGCACAAATGTTGCTGTTGCTCTGAGGAACCTCTCACTTGGGGGAAACAGCTGAGTTGGGAGTCTTAAGACTCACAGAAAGCTGAGTCCTTGGGGGGAGGAAGAGGAGGGACTTCTGGCCACCCCCATTTCCTCCAGTGTAGATGTTTTCTGCTGCTGGACTTCAAGGCTGTTACCACAAGAGGTTTAACTACTCCCATTCAGGTCAGCTGAACTTCCAGTACAAATTACATCTTGACCTGTTTTGTCAGTTGTAGGTATTTGGAGCCCTTTGGATTCTTGACCCCATCCCTATGGCTTCTCCCCACTCAGTTCCATAGTTTAATGGTCTCAAAGAAAGAGATAGCAATAAATACAAAGGATACTACCAGATTTGCTCCTCTCTCTTTTATGTAGCTCTGCCCCCTTTCTGCAGTTTTCCAATGATTTTGGCTATCTGCTGCACCACTCAGCAGAAGATATGCTCCTGATAGGATCACAAGGTATATTTTGAATAAAAGAATAGAGAGAAAAAATTGGTCAGTTTTCAGCCATCTGGAAAACTTAGGAACGCTTATATGTTGCATGATAAAGGGATTTATTTAGAGTGGCATATTAAATGTAGTATGCTGGGTTTAGTTCTTGGATTTCTGCTATCGAAAAGGGTGCTGTCCAGCTTGCATGCTTTTGCTTCTGCTTTGGATTCTTTCAACAGTGTTATGCATGCATTTTAAAATTGTCAGTCTGAGTGCGGTTGCTGAGTATCTGGTTTTGTAGCTCCTCTTCGTTTAACAAAATGTTTATTAAATGATCTTATTACTGTCTTGCAATTAACAAGTGTTCCTAAAAACACTTTGCAGTCAGTATTTTAGGTGTTGCAAATCAACTTGAAGCTCAGCAAGCCTAAAAACTTGGGGGGGGAGAAAAAGGGAATTGTTCAAAATACAATAACCTCTTAAGTTACTCTGTAGACTTAAATTATATATCATGCTTGTATTTTGATTGTAGCTATCTTATGGAAAATCTGGTTTTTTTAATAGCTTTGTCATAAAATGTGATTCTTTTAAATTTTGTTGTGGGAAGAAATATGTGAAACAAAAGTGCTTGAAGAACTTGCAAAATAGTTGTGGTTTTTTTGCTTCAGCTTGTATTCATTAGTGGCTGTCTGGTAAATTTTACAAGTAAATCTTTGAAACAAATACTAGTTTTAATTGCATATAAAAGACCTCTTAATTTAGAAAAGATATTGGAAGGGCGAATATGATTTATTTCATAACTGGAAAGTAACTGGTAAGCTGGCTGAAACTTTATAAATAAAATTTATTCTGTTGAAATTTATTCTGTTGGAAAATGTCAATTACAGAAGTACAGCTGACATTTCTGAATTTCCTTTTTTTTTTTTTTTTTAAAATATATTTTGAAGTCCAGAGCTTTTGCACAATAGGGAAGAAACCTAGATTAAAATTGTAACCCCTATCTAAAAGCTGATGTTATGACATAAGTCTAATTCATGGAAAAATAATATTAAAAAGGTTTTTCTATTCTAATGATAAAAACATATTTATATGATAGCTTCATTTTCTTAAGTACTCCTCTCTGATGCAAGAGAAAATAAGCTTATCCAGCACTGAGTCACATGCAGTTGGCCACATACCTTGTTAAAATTTAGATAATGTTGTGTGTAGAAAATTAATGTATTACTGCAAACTAACGGGAAAGTGCACTGGCTTAGGGCTCATGATTACAATAGATTAAAAACAGTCTAAGTCAGGGAAGTGAAGGTTTAGGGGATTTGTTTTGGTTTTTCCTAATCAATTTGCTGTATTTCTGATAAGCAGAGTTGCTAGTAAAAATTGCAGCAGTAAATAGCCCACTTGGCAGTATAAATAGCTTCACAAATTTAACCAATACAGTGCTGCCTATTTAAGCCTCCAGTGTTAAAAACTGAAAAGGTGAGGTCTATTGCTTGGGGAGGACCTTCACAAATTAATACTGGGAACTTCTGTTTGGAAAGACATGGAGCTGTAGTTTCTGGAGTTTAATGTGAAGTGTGTTAATACTAACTTTTGATAAGAATATGCCATTTCAAATAGATTTAAAGACACTGTTGAATGCAGTTTCCACTGACTCTGGTTTTAGGAACTCTTTAAAAAAAAAAATAATCACTATTTTTCTCCCCTATATATTAATTACATAAAATATAACCAACACATTATTTCTGTATTTTATGAAATTATATTTACACAGAAAAATGTAGTCTAATAGTACACCCTGTAAGTGCCAGAACTGAGGGACTCTAATACGATTGCCTTGACTTACTGGCCACCAGAGACTACTGTTAGGGAAAGGATGAAGTCATCTGGGGGGTAGGAGGGAGAGGTGGGGGAAGAGTATGAGAGCCATTTAAACACTGCTTATTAAAGTGTGTTTTCCAATGATTTATATAGATTTATATTTGTCATCATAGGAGAAAGCAATGAAGAAAGGACTTTCAGAAACTGGATGAATTCACTGGGTGTAAGCCCATATGTTAATCATTTATACAGGTAAGGTTTTTTTTAAAAACAAGAATTTGATTTCCTTTGGATGACAAGGGAAGAATGAAGGGAAGTTTTATTTCTACTTGAACAGTGATTTCCAGGTTTTCACACAGAGTGATAGGAACTTCAGAAATGGTCTGTGGAACCACATTAAGCAGTGTCTGATTCGGGTATTCGGGCCGTGATCTAGAAAGCCTAGAAAACCTAAGCACTTTTGATGTGCTCCTCTCACTCACTTATACACTGAATTACATTGCAGGAAACTAAAACTAGATCGATCAGTGAAAACTTCTTTTACTAAATGTTTTGTCCGTGCTCGCCCTATGAAAGCAATTATTTAAATAAAGTTGGTAAAACCAGTACCTGTGTTTGCTTCACTAAGATTTGTGGAAGTGATGAAATGAAATACACAATGTAAATAATTGCAGGTTAGAGTAATAGGTAATAGGCCAGTTTTTCCACAGAATGTCACAAATTTTTATTTATGTGATTGGAAATTTTCAGCAACTTATTGAGACTTCTCCGAGTGTAATTATTTACTTCCATTTTGAATATGAGCTTTTGTACCTAAAAACATTGTTTTACTCTGGTTTAGTGACCTCTCTGATGCTTTAATAATCTTCCAATTGTATGATATGACTCGTGTGCTGGTTGACTGGAACTGCGTCAACAAACCTCCTTATCCATTACTCGGTGGTAACATGAAAAAGGTGGGCAGGTAACTCTGGCATACAGTCGGTTTCACTGTCTGCTATTGTTATGTTTGTAATAGTCTGGATTGTCTGTCTCTCTCAGATTTGCATGCTGCTGGGGGGAGGGTGGGAGGAGAGAAAGGGAGGGGGAAGGAAAAAGTATCTTTTTTTATATTATCCCAATGAAAAAATAGCAGTTATAGCATATATCACTTCAGTTTCTAAACGTGGATTACTTTTGGTAATATTTAATTTAGGGTCTAATTAGGGTGTATAAGTAAAAGTTTCAGGCCTGCCACAGCTATCATTACATGATGCTCTTGCATTGTGAGGCGTTTCATCGCAGAGCAGTTTTATATGCTGCCAGGAGAACTGCAAGACTTGCAGAATCCAGAAGCTTTCAATTAGTTTTATGGTCATTATGGGTCAAGAAAAAAAGTAGAGGGGAAAATAAATACTGTTTAAGAATTAACACATTTAAGTATTTTTTCATATTCAGATTTGGTGTAAGTATATATAAATTCATTGACTTTAGTGGAAATGAACATGGTTTTCTCAAGTGTAACAAAAAAGATCATTCTTGGAATTTTGCATACTTGTATTTATAATAAAAGCTGTTATTTTAACTGCAGTATAAAAGGGCTAGAAATCTTTCTTGGCTTCAAATCTTAACAAAGGTAACAGTAAGCCAAATTCAAAGTAAACATACATTATAGGTTTGTATTACAGAAATATTAAGGCATTTTCATTATTTGCATGCAACATTTATTTTTAGATTGAGAATTGCAATTATGCAGTAGAACTCGGGAAGACAAAAGCCAGATTCTCACTGGTTGGTATTGCTGGACATGATCTAAATGAGGGTAACCCAACTCTGACTTTGGCTTTGGTATGGCAGCTGATGAGAAGGTAAGTTAGGCACAGTATATTATAGATGTGTATATATATGTTTCTGTGCATGTGCGTATATGTGTGTCTGTATCAAGGCAAATTAAAGCCAGCATCAGTTCATCCGACAGGTATTTTAGAGAGCCATCTCTGTATATCCCTTTTCTGCAAGACAAACTTACACAGGGTGGTTTTTTTTTTTGTAGTTTTACATATTGTGTAGTGGTTGAAACCACAATAATATATAGGTGTACACATCTATTTACAGAGCGTATTAAAATCTTATGTACTATGAACTGTGGTTAAAACTATAAATTCTGCAGGAAGTAAAAAGAGCAGATATTATTTCATGTTGATTCCATGTACCTTTCTTTAAGTAATTTAAATATTTGTAAAATCAAAAAAGTTAAATAGGAAGAGGTAATACACTACAGAAGTTAAAATGGGAAGAAATTTTTAGGCTATCACAGCTATAGAAATGTAACTGTTATAAAACGAAAATCTAGCTAGTGCACTGAGCAGGAAAAAAAAAATATAAATCTATTTCAGTAAAAAGTATTTCATTGCAGAAATTTTCCACAGGTGTAGTTTTCTTACACCTACCGGTAAACACTCAGTGCTTCCTGTTTGTCAGGCTGTCCTGATTCACTTTTCAAGGTGACTTGGATAGTAGGTAGTCATTTAAGCTTATAAAGTACAATTAGTTACTGTATGCTTAGTAAAACAGATATAGAAAGATGATGTAATAGTGAATCTTATAAATTTTTATGCGAGAATAAGTATTATTTTGTTCTTGTAATAACCAAAAAAGTGATTTAAAGTACTAAATAGTTTGTAAGATAAGGGTACATAATGAAGCTGAGTATTTGGCATCATTTCTGTGCACAAGTAGTATTTTACTTGTAGCTTTGTACTGTCAGCAGAGTGAACTTCTACCACTCGCTTCAGCTCAGACTCTTGTTTTCTTTATTAAAGGTATACTTTGAACGTACTATCAGACCTTGGAGACGGGGAAAAAGTAAATGATGACATTATTATCAAGTGGGTGAATCAGACACTTGCAAAAGCAAATAAGAAAACTTCAATTACGAGTTTCAAGGTAAATCAGATTAATATACTTCTCTTTATAATCAGATTGGGGATTTTTAACCTAACCTGTTAACAATTTGGCTTTAACGGTGGCTCTCATCAGGTAGCGTAATTGTATAAGGAAATATTTCTGACAGTCTGTGAAACCTCAAAAGTATTTTACATCTTTATTAATAAGAAACAAAAATAAATTATAATTTGTTACTCTGGCAAAACAAACCAACTCCAAAACTGTTACATCGACAAAGGCTAAACTTTCAAAGGGCCTTTTATCCAAAATTGCCAATGTTTGACCATGGCATGTCATATGCATTGAATTTTTGGATATAGGCCCTCTCATGCTTGTACAAACATGAAGAATGATTTTGGAAATACGGGGCGGAGGGGGAAGTAATCGCCATTTTTAAGAACAGTTGATCGAAAAGATGCACTCGTATGTGACAGAGCCAGGAGAGGGAGCCCGAGTTAAGGAGCGACGTCTTTTGTCTTCATTGGCGCTGCTGATGTGCAGCAAATCCTTACGAACCAGCTTTCCCATTCAGCAGATACAAACAAATGGATAAAGGGAGCTTTCCTTTCACACTTGTCAAGTATTAAACACTAAACAATGCGTATGTCATATGTATGTCAGGTGTGCCATGCTTTGTGAATCTCATTCTTTAGAAATGGTAGATAAATAATTGCACTTGCACGCAAATACAACTTTTTTATACAGGTTCATTGTATACTCTGAAACAGTTAAGTCTGTGGTTCACAACAGGAACATAAAAACCTAGCAAGTTAAAAATTTTGAGGCCTCACCATGTTATTAATTGAATTAGGTAAGCATTAGGCAAAAGGTTAATATCAAATATTTTTATAGAATTAAGTATTTCCTTTTTACTCTAGAGGTAACTTAGGTCATCATTTTAAGGATTGCTACTTCTGTTATTTCTACATAAATTGTAATAATGGTGGTATGAATAAGCTGAAAGTATGAAGAGAATCTGCCCCAGCATCTTGCTTTTGGCATGCCCATGTTTTTTAGGGGGCATTGGTTGCTTTTTTTAAAGGTAATTCAGCTGATTGTACATCAGTAAAGATAAGGAGCTACTGATGTAAAGTGACATTATTCATTATAACTTTTTTTTTTTACTACTGTTTTTTGACAACATCCACTTATGTGTTTTCCTTCACAATTTGTATTTTTGCCTATGGTTTTGGGTTACTGCAGCAGGAAGTGTAGCAGAGCAAGCAGAGGTCCCTGATATTTCTTGTGGGCTATGAAAGCAAAATTCTATTGAATTGTTATTAGTTCAAACAATAAAAATTACAAAGGTGTGGGTTCTGGCTTATGGTCTTGGGGAGATACTGCATGCATTCTGTGTCTTCAAATAGATATATGTTACTATTTTTAAATGTATAATTAATGTGGTGGTTTTGTGGGACTTCACTGAATTCGTAGTTCTGGCCTAGTGGTGAAAGCAGCCATGTCATGCACATGGCTTATGTGCAGTGCCTCACTGCACTGTCTTCTTTCTCTTGGTTTGATATCACCAGCTGCCTGTCTGCCCTAACAGTTGGGAAGAAATAATTGCAGTAATAGTACTTGCTATTTTAAGAACAGAAGAAAACACATGTCCGTGTATTAAATACAAAACACAGACTGCTTGTACTAGCTCAGAATACCATCTGAGTTGAAAAGTTATAAAAAGAGGGAGCAATAAACTACTGCAGAATATATCATTACAAGAAAAGGAGAAAAGTAAAAGTAGTTGTGGAATTAGATACCTTTTTGTTGTCTTGAAAGTCTGGTCCTTAGACTTCTTTCAATGTTCCTTTCCTCCCTCAGGGAAACAGAGGAGCTTGTTTCATTAAATAATTTTAAACCATTTGTATAATCAGAATATCAACACACAGTATGAATCTTAACATTTTGATTGTGGAAAAGAACATTAGACCTTTTAAAGAGGGGGGAAACTTTCACACAATGAAGTAACAGAACATGCTGCTTTCAATAGGAATGTAAAATGTGCTGTAGGGTTTTTTTTGCATTGTGAAGTCAGAATAATCAAAGCAAATTCCTTCTACTAATGTTTTGAGTCTTTTCTTTTAGGACAAATCAATTAGCACTAGTTTACCTGTCCTAGATTTAATAGATGCTATTGCACCAAAAGCAGTTCGTCCAGAAATGGTCAAGAGAGAAGATCTTTCTAATGAAGACAAACTAAATAATGCTAAGTAAGTTTTAAATGGATACTTTGTTTTTTCCTTAAATGCAGGAAGTGTGTGAATACATGGTGTAATGAAGGATTTACTGATGTATTAACAGATTACGCTATTAGTTGATTTGCTTCAAATACAATATGTTATAGTATTTTAGAGATATTTTTCTAGCATATTTAAAATATGAAGTTAAATTCACAGCTGATATGACCAACCACCACAGCACTGCAACTGGTGTATTAATAGCCTGCCATAATACATACTGTCTTTGACAAAAACTAATGCTTTGATAACCAGTAGCAAAATATCTGCCATTAAAATTGCTAATACATGCTTTCTTGACAGTAATGTTAATTTTCTCACAGAGTGTAAGTACTGAACAGGCATATCCTGCTATTAAAATATGTTGTAAATCTTAGCACACTAGTAGATGCAAGGAAAATAACGCTATGTTTTCTCTTGTTTTCCAAGGTATGCCATTTCAGTTGCTCGAAAAATTGGTGCTTGTATCTATGCTCTCCCAGATGATCTGGTTGAAGTGAAGCCAAAAATGGTGATGACAGTGTTTGCATGTTTGATGGGAAGAGGACTCAACAGAATAAAATAATTAAGACGTGTAATATAACTTTCTGCCATGTTGAGCACGAAGAATGCCTCGCAGTTCAGAGTTCTGAAGCTTAGTATAAAATCAGAAAATTTGTATGCACAAATATCCTAATGAATGAAATTTTAATAATGTATTTGTATTACTTAAAACTTTATTCCATTTCATAACATTGATTATTTATGGGTATTACTGTTTTCAGAACATGTTCATTATTAAATCAACATCACAGATTTGTATTGCTTAAAAAAAACCCACACCGTATTAATGAATCTTCATTTGTATTGTTTTCTATAGCATTATAAGAATCTGCATAATTTCACATATGTCATTTTAGGACCCATTGTGAAACATTGTTTTCATTATTTTTAGTGGGTGTTACATATATATACTGATACAAGTCTCAAGGTGCATTCCAATCCTATTGTATTACTCTTGACTGCACAGAAGTTATCATTGCCTTATTTTTTGAGAGCTTAACTCCTTTTAAAGCCAATGACAGTCTTGTCATTGACTTCAGTGAGAGCAAGTGAAGGCCTCTGATAATGTCTGGAAACTAATGGCTACTGATAAAGCTGATGAAACTATTGTGTGGGAATAATCTTTAAATGTATGTAGCAATTTACTTCTGTTACTGAGCAGGAAATTAACAGTCTGTGAATTACTAAGCAGGGATGTAATCGTGTTATGATTAGGTCTGCAGATGTGTTAGCTTTTGCAATTGGTCTAAACATTTGATTTTTTTTTTCCATTTTTCATAAATACTGTATAAGAAAACAATAAACAGCTGGCTAGTCCAGTTTGAGGTTTCACATTAATGTGCTGCATTTCTTTATGCATGTCATCTTTGATTCTTCTAAAGTGTGTATTGTGTGCAGAGGTCTGTATGCTATCAAGTCTATAATTATTTTCTTAGGTGTTTGTACTCATTTCTCTACAGTTGCAAATTTTCACTGAACATGCTGGAGTTGGATATTTAGTAAGGTTGTTACTAAAAGCCAAACACTAGGAAAGAAGGAAATAAAAATAAATATGAACGTGGGTTTTGGGGGGATTTTTTTCTCCTGCAGTATGAAGCTGCTACTTTGTTTCAGCTCCTGAAAAGCAGTCCTAGGAATCATGGTGAGGGAACAGTTGGATTAAGCTTTGTATCTTCAGTATCCTGCGCAAAATATTATCAGGAAGAAGAGACATGAATTTAATTTCTATCGAAGATGATATTGGGAGTTCAGAGAATTAAGTGCTTGGATTTAGTTCCGTCTGTTTACTGGTTTGTAGTACATGAAACTTTGACCAAAGTGCAAGTGGTTTCAGGAGCAACCATTGCATATGCTGAGCAGTTTGATGTATACGCTGAGCTATATATTGAAAGATAAATGACAACTACCACGACCTGAACAGAATTGTCTTCTCAGACCAATGTTGGTTTCAAAGAGGGCGCTAACCAAACACGATTTTTCTAAAGGAGACTGAAAAAGAGAGTTGGACTTTCAGTTTATATTTATCGTTATCGTTTAGCTTGAAAGCTGGGGTAAGCCTCTTTTGCGGCTCCTGCCGGCCGCGGGCTCCGACCCCAGCCCCTGAGTGCTGTTGGGATGGAAGGTAAACGGCGGAGCCGCGGAAGAAGAAGATGACGGGGGCCCGCTAAAGGCGCTTCTTCGGCCGACCGGTCACCGCAGCCCCCGAGGGCGCTCCTGCCCGCTCTCCGGCCCACCCTCCTCCCGCTGCCCCTCGCTGGGCAGGCGCCGCCATTGGAGCCTGCGCATTGCGGCCCGGCAGCCCCGTTCGGCTCTGCCTTGCGCGCCCGCGGGGCTGAGAGCGGCGGGGGGCTACTGCCCTGTTCTCTCCGGTGCGGCAGCAGGCATCGCGAGTTGCACCGCGCCACCATCCCGCGCGCGCTCTAATGGGCCTGGCTGAGCCGGCGCCATGGCCGCCTTGTACCAGAGCGCGGACCCCTCCGCCTCGGCCTCGCCGAACAAGCTGCTGGCGCTGAAGGATGTGCGACAGGTGAAGGAGGAGACCACCCTGGACGAGAAGCTCTTCCTGCTGGCCTGCGATAAAGGTACCGGTCTCGCTGCCCAGCCTGGCCCCGCTTGCCGCGCCGGCTGCGACCGGAGGCCGTGGCCGCTCGCTCTGAGGGCCCGAGTCGGCGCCAGCCCCCGGTGGAAGGCTGGGAGCAAATCCTGCGAATGCCTGGCCGAGCGCCCGGGGAAGGCGACGGGTCCTCGCCGTGCGCTGCAGGGCTGCTACTGGCGGCACCGCGGCGGCTGAGCCCGTCCGCGCCTCTCCTTAGCGCCCGGCTTAGCCCCAGCCCCTCCTGCTGAACCCGGAGCCATCGGCGCCGGGGGAAAGGAGGCGTTGGGCCATGTACTCCTGTGTTCGTGAGGGACCTCGCTCTGTGTCGCAGGAGGTCGTATTTGCTGTGCTCACTGTTAAAAAGTGTGCCTAAGTATATAGTTGTAGTAAAACTTGCTTATCCAGACATCCCCACAATGAGACAGCTTTGCTGTGATTTGCACCCAGGTAGTGGATGGGAAAATATTTTCTTCTCTAAAATGTTTTTAGTTAGTCTTGAGTCTTTAACTGATCTTAACATGTCCAAAATGCTGGACTCTGATGAAAGCTTTTAATAACGTGCGGGTGCTTTAGGACATACGCAGGGTTGTTGGAAGCAGTGTGTTTATACGCAGAGCTGCCTGCTACCCATTTGTTTAGGTTAGTTCACAGTGGTAGGAGTATTTCTGCGGGGACGTTAGCCAGCGGTCTTTAGGCAGTTTGTGCTGATGCTCTCTCTCTGTTGCTTGGCTGCTTGCAGCCATGCGCCTGGGGTATGTCGTGAAGATCAGAGCGAGCCTTAGCTTTCTCTCCAAGTAAAAACAGCGGCTCAGCGGGCTAAACGGATACACAACAAAAAATACTAACAATAAAAAATCATATAACAGCTGGTTTAGTACTCTTGCAGACTCTGTACGTAGAAGTAGTCTACATATACTTCTGTAAGTATGCTACACTAAGGTCTGTCTTTGTCATGATCTTCTGTGTTGGATTATAATTTGTTACCGTAGAGACAAAAATAATTAAAAGCTTTTCTCTTTGGCAAGAAGTTTCAGTTAAACAGAGTAACACTGAACAGGGCAGCCTGGTACGTGTATGCTTCAGTCAAATAGGAAATTGCAGCTTACGTACATCTTACTGTAGTTAGATTTGTTTGCTAATCAAACTTGGTAGCTTGAATTTTATAACATTGTAGCATCATATCACATCTGCTTTGATAATATATGTATGAGAATTGGAGTGATGGGAATAGGGCTTATGTGGCTCCTACGCAATGAAGATACAGACCTGTTTGTAGCATTGTAAAAGGGACTTTCTGAGCCTATAGTTCTTTTGAGCAGAGAAGCCTTCTCTGATGCACCTAATGTTTCCTGTGTCTCACAGGTTATGGGTGAGCTATTGCCCCAGTTTTGAAAGTACCTGAGCTTTTGTGTGTGTTTGCTTATAAGACTAGAACTAAAAGAGTGGATTAAAGTACATGACTTAGTGCTTTCCTGAAAGAGATCTCCTGAAATACCTTCAGTTTCCTCCCTGATGAGGGAATGCTTATCTACCATGACCTCTTAGTTGTCTGACACTCTCGATGTCTGTTGTCAGCTATGGAATGTTGTCCGTTGGTAGCTGGTACTTAGTGTTCACATGCTTTTGTTACTTTGTAATAATATTAAGTGACATTCATACCTTACTTGTGCAGGTGACTATTACATGGTTAAGAAACTCTTAGAAGAAAACAGCTCAGGCGAAATGAACATAAATTGTGTGGATGTGCTTGGACGAAATGCTGTTACCATAACCATTGAAAATGAAAACTTGGACATACTGCAGCTTCTCTTGGATTATGGCTGCCAGGTATACAACACATAAGTTACTGAAAGCTTTCAGTTTAGTTACTGATCTGTGTATTCTACTCTTTGTTAACCTGTCAGAATTTGGAAAGAAATAGTCTGTTTTTATGGGCAGTTCTATTCTTTCTCTGTGTCATAACTGGGAAAGTGTTTTCTTCTCAGTAATTTATTTTTAGTGGAATTTTTATTAGCATGGCAAATATGTAAGTAACATTTTCGATGATATTAACAAATCTGAATTCTATTTGAAGTGTTATTCCTGTGACAGAGATAACATAATGCGTTATCTTCAAAATAAACAGTTTACAGTCAGTGCATCATATTAAAAAGTATAGAATGTAGAGATCTCTCTGGCTGTGGAATATGGTAACTTAAAATGGTAGCAGTTAAAAAACTTTACATTATATTAGATGATTTTCAAGTTAAGGCAAACATGCATTTCTGCTGTACTTTCTTGTCAAGTTTGACCTGTACTTGATGACAGAGGCAGTTCCACACCAACAATACTTCCTTATTGTATGTAACATCTCTGCTGCTGCTAGAAGAGTTGTAGCTATGATGGCATAAGCATGCAGGGGAGGGAAAGGTAGTGTCTTTTGTTAGATTTTTTGATATTGGACAAGTTAAAAACAAGCTTTCTCCTGCCTAGACCTCCTTTTTAGTAGCAATAATAAAAGCTATGTCTTTTATTTATAAAGTAAAAATTTGAGTTTTGTAAAGTGAATTAAAAAGAATAATATCAACTGTAGGGAAACTAAAATGAAAAGCTGCTTAGGTCACCTTAAGAATTAAGTTTCAGATGTCGTTACCACCATGGAAAAAAGCCCAACAACTTGTGTTCTTAGCTTTACCACAGAACTCTGAATACAGGGCTGAAGTATCCCGTACATCTGAGTTGTACGCTTGCTTTTAATGTTTTAATAACCTGATAAACTGTCCATTAGAACTGGATTTTTGTAAGTCTCTTATATCATCTTTGCTGTATAGTAATTTTTACAATTGGTTCTTCTGCTATTATTGCAGTGAAGCAAATTGTCAGCAATGCTATTTCAAGTCCTGGAATGACAACCTGCATTTGTATTCTGAGCATATGTGTGGTGATAATACAGTACATTGGGTTAGTGCTTTAGAAATAAATTTAAAAATATGTAAAAAAAAAGCGGTTTGGCTTCATGTTGACTCTTTATGGTGTTTAAATTACTGCTAGTTTCATATGCAACTTGTTTTCTTTCCTTAGTCATCAGATGCACTTTTGGTGGCTATTGATTCAGAAGTGGTGGGAGCTGTTGACATTCTACTTAATCATCGACCAAAAAGATCTTCCAGACCAACCATTGTAGTTGAGTGTTGTTATTCCTTAATTTTTGGTTGGAGAGTGTGGGCTATTGTGTTCTGGGTAACCGCGTATTTAAAACAATGTTGTTAAATTAAATTCTACATCTCCAAGGTGATACAACTGGGACATTTATAGCATCTGTTGTCTTAAAGAATAGAATACATTAATTTGATTTACCGCTTAAGGAATCTAGTGAATTTATATGTGCCAAATGCTAACAGATGCCCAGTTAGTCCAGAAGAGAAAAAACAAAAAAGTGATTCTAAATCTTTTCTTGTAGGCTGTTTGCAAGGTGATTAGCAGCCTTGACCTGTAAAGGCTATGTATTTAAACTCATGTGTTGAAGCTTCATAGATCTTTTTTTAAACAATTCCATAAACATCATATTTTCACCTTGGAATTGATCAGTTGAAATTTGTCTTGGCAATGCTTAAGTATCAAAGAAAGCTTAAAAGCTCACAAGTAGAGATAGAGGGGGAGAATGAATAAGGTATTTATGTAACACTGTAGTATAGTCAGGATAGTTTTCTGGGCTTAGTAAATATACTCTTTTATTTTTCCAAACTAGAGCAAAATAAACTTTTTAATATAATGCATGTATATTGGAGAAGGTAGGCACTGAATGTTAGGCTTTTTATGTAAATAAAGCAAAAACATTTCTGAGTCCATTTTTCTTTTTCCAGGATTAATCTGACAAATGTTTGAGTGTTGTTACAAATTCTTCCTTATTTCTATGTCATGAAACATAGGAAGATATTCTGAAAGAGAGATTAATTGATGAAAAGACAAAAAAAAACCCTGACATATAAACACTATTTGATCTATATGCAATAAATTTAGATACTTCCTACGTTTTATTCCAGAAATTAATGGAACGCATTCAGAACCCAGAATACTCTACGACTATGGATGTGGCACCTGTCATTTTAGCAGCTCATCGTAACAACTATGAAATTCTCACCATGTTGTTAAAGCAAGATATATCATTACCCAAACCTCATGCTGTAGGCTGTGAATGCACGCTGTGTACTGCAAAGAACAAAAAAGATAGTCTACGACATTCCAGGTAAGACTTACCAGTCATAGACAATAATAAAGAAAATCTTGTCTTAATTCTGTGGTATTGACTGGATCAGATTCAGTAAATTTTCTTTATCTCTCTAGTGAGATTTATGAGTGGGTTCCTTTTATATATCGTAGCCTTTGTTGTGCGAGATAGTAGTTCTTGGGGATGGGTTGCGCTTGAAAAGGCTGGTGGGAGGCATTGGCGTTTCTTTCATTTTGGTTTTATACTCCTAGTCACTGTGCATATTAAGCTGAGTGCCTTTGCCTTTCTACCAGTTATGTCATAAACCTTTTAGCTGTGTTTGGTTTGGGAGCATAGGATCTATGTAAATAATTTTTTTCTTAAGTTAGTTAATGCTTGGGGGTTTTTGTGCCAGAATGAGGAGGTGGATAATTCTGTATCCTTTTTTCTAAAAGTGTTCATATACTATGGACTGATGAATTAAAACTAAAGGCATTCTTTTTTTTTCTTCAGTATTTTTGAAAGTAAAAAGGTTTTTAATAAAGATTCAAATGAGGAGATGGATTTGCCAGTCTTAATATTTTGTCTGGGTAACTTGGTAACAAGTTGAATGCAATTTAATATGTGAGAGTTGGGATGAAAAAATCAGAGCTCAAAGATCATAAGTGTATTGCAATTACTATATGCAATTAATTATTACATGACTAGTATGTATTCAAATTACTAAAAAATAAGGGGAGTGAAAGGATAATTGTTATTGATAATCAGCTGCTATAGACCATGTCCTGGAATCTGTCTGATACCCCATGTCAGTAACTTCAGTATGAGAAAAGGTGTCAAGGTATCCCAGGCAAACAAACACTAGAAATGTTTGAGATAACAGCTCTTAGTTTAAACTAGAATGGATAACAGACATCGTTTCAATAGTCATGATCCAGTAGTTTTGCAAGAGGAAAACATCCTTTCAGATGCTTTTGCTAATTTTTTTTTTTTGTATTGCACATAAAAGCTCCCCACTGTTTTTAATTTAGTTTGTTAAAATAGAAGATTGCCTTAAATGCTTCACTTCCCTCTTTTTATTTCCACTTGAAGAACCATAAGAGCTACTGTATAACCTTAAAAAAATGTCAAATTTTATCAGTACCTGTTATCTTAACTGATGGCCTTCTGCTGATGTATTGATAACAGTTGAAGTAGGAAAAAAGTGGGAACCAGTCTGGCTAATTATTGATACACTAGAGTAATAGGGATTCTAAGTCCATGAAGGACAGTGTCATCCATGATGTATCACATTCAATGCGTGCAGTGTCTGATTTTAAGAAATCCAGTTGTTTTGTCTTTCAGCTGACTGTATTATGCCAACTTTTGCAATAGGTTCTGTTTTGATACTACTGATCAAATGGAACATCTTCGTTTTGCTTGCTATTCTTTTCTCAAAGGTTTCGCCTTGACATTTATCGGTGTTTGGCCAGTCCTGCTTTAATAATGTTGACAGAGGAGGATCCGATCCTGCGAGCTTTTGAACTCAGTGCAGACTTGAAAGAATTAAGTCTTGTTGAGGTTGAATTCAGGTAGGAATTGAAAACGCAAACCAACTCTTACCTTTGTGGAATTACGTATATAGAAATGTGTATGCATTAGAAAAGGTTTATTCTTTTTTCTTTGTAATTGGAGTGTTTAAACTGATGATTGACATAGTAACAAGTTATAGAATATAATTCATGCCTCATTAGTAGTCACTTTGACAGTTTAATTACTTTAAATCCTTTTAGTGTAGACAGTTTGGTGTGTATAGTTGCATCAACAGTTCAAATTTCAGCTCTTCTCTGGAAAAATAAGTAGAAAACATGCTAAATGCTGACTTACTTCAAGATTACTTACCTGTTAATTATAACAATATCTCGTTAGTACTCTGTACTTTTTTTTCCCTGTATCAGGGTAGAAGTATTGTTTATACTGACCTGGCTCATGTTAAGAGTTGTTTTGGGTACTGTTTCTTAATTTTGCTCCTTATAAGACTCAGAACAGCACATGCGTGTGCATATGTGTATAAAGTGCGTTGGTGTATAGAAGTCTTCATGTTCACAATGCCTTTCTATTGAATGAACATATGCTCTGTTTAGTTTTATGTTTAAACTATACAGGTTTCTATCATTTTGAAACTTAGTAGCCCAAAAGCTTTCAAGAATCGGAAAGCAAATGTTTGTATGGGGTACAATTCTACTTTTCTAAACAGCATAGGAATTTTCTAATTTTTTAACCAATTGTCTTTCTGTGCAGAGTGAGACAAGTAAATCCTGTGGTTTCTGTAGTTGTGTTTATTACATTAATAAATAGTATTCAGTGGATAGACTTTAATTTTCAAATAACAGGAATAAGCAAAACCAAAGTCCCTTCTAAGTAGAAAAAATACCTTATTAGTGCCATATTTTGTGACTGCTACATTTTCACATCCTTGGAAATAATTCCAAGTTTTAGCTTTTTATGTGGAATTCATAAGAATTTGTATGCTCTGTTTCCCAATTTTTCTCTGCCTAATGGAGTTGCAGACTAAACTGGAGCGTAATTGTCATGTTACATGGTGTCATGTTACAGAGTTGTCTTCAGAATGCTTGGTCTTTGACATACAGCTCCTGGGTTGTGGGGCTTTTTTAAATTTGTCTTAGCATAACATACAATCCCAACCAAAAATGAGTAGTTGATGGTTTAATGGAAAATATGTGAGCAGTATAATAGTACGTACTGTTTCTGTGTCTTTCAGAAATGATTATGAGGAGCTAGCTCAACAGTGCAAAACCTTTGCTAAAGATTTGCTTGCACAAGCACGGAATTCACGGGAGCTGGAAGTTATTCTGAATCACACATCCAGTGATGAACACGTAGACAAGCGAGGATTGTTGGAAGAGAGGATGAACTTAAGCCGCTTAAAACTTGCAATCAAGTATAATCAAAAAGAGGTTTGTCTTTGCAGTAATTTGATAAACTTTCCATCTCATATTTTGCTAGTAATTCATTTCATTTGTTGTTCTGCCTCTAGGCATAGAAATGTAAATAAATTTGCAAGATGTGAACCTCGGATGTGAAAAAGGGAAATGATATCTCAAGATACTGAGTGTTCAGTAATTATAGTGGAGAAGAATGTGTTTTCTGTATAGTAGTATAGACTACTGCTCTTTTATGAACAGTTCTGATAGTGGTAATGATTTGATCAGATTCTCAGTAAATACTTTCTAAGGGAAGCATGGATCTTTAGGGTGCCATACGTGATTTATCACTTTTTCACTTGTCATTAGCTGTTCAGCTTTGGCTCAGGCCTTGTCTGTGCTGTTCATTGATTATGTAGCACAGGTCTAACTTATGCTGGTGTAACTGAATAGTAGCACCTTTTTATGCCATCAGTACGGAACTTATTTTATGCAGTAGATTATCATTGCCTTTATCCTTTGACAAATTGTAACTGTAGTTTTGCTGTGCTAGAAGGCAAATGGGTATTTGTGAGATTCTAGTATAAGGACCAGGGACAGAGACACATGCAAAATTCATTTTCAGTTAGCATTTGCAGCAGGCATTGTAATTGTGCCCGTTCAACATACCTAGGCTTAAACTGTTTGGGACACTTCAAAAGCACATAGTGTTTAAAAGTCGGAAGCCATAGTTGTGAAATGTCCTAAAATTACACATTTCTGGTACGCATTAAACAAGCATACTGGAGTATTTCAGATGTTCTTCTGGTTTTGAGCATAGCTTGTTTTTACCACAGTGGTTGGAGAATAATAATGTTTTTTGCGTGGTATGAAGAAAATATCTTCACAGAATATGTTTTATTCCTGGCAAGTTTACAATAGAGACAGTTTTTTTTGTGAAGCTTACTAAAATGTGATGATACAATCAAGGTTATTTTTGTTGATATTTTCAATTAAATGACAAACCATCCTCTAGTGAAATAGATTCTTTTGTAACTCTATGCACATAAGCACCTGAAATTTGAAACTACATTTGCATAATCTACATAACCTTCAGGCCAAAATGCCCTTCTTTGAGAGACTGATGCAGCATAGCTTACTCTGACGTAAAATTAACCCTGCTGTATAGAGCCATATTGATTTTAAGAGCTGGCAGGTATAAAACTCCTCAGCCACTTTAGGCCTCACTTGCGTTTTACAACGTGGGTAGAATTTTATAATAACAGTATCTTATTCTCCAGATAAGGTCAATGTATTTTATAGTAACAAACAATGAAACAGGTATGATGTTATTTATATACTGGATTTGTAAATGATTAAAAAATAATTCTTAGGCTGAAAACCATTGAAAGTCTAGTATGTATAATTTATGTTTAGTTGCTGGCTTTTGAAGGAAATTAAAATAATTAGTGTGTATAATCGTAGTCAGTCCACAGCAGTTTTGCTCTCTTATGAGATTACTTCAGCTTAACATTCTTGACTTCTCCTGTTCACTGGTAACTACGCATAGTTTGAAAATTTTAATAATGTAAATTAGTAATCTGTATTAAGAAACCTGAGACTGATTTCTTGTTTGTTTCTTTTCCTCCCTCCTCCAGTTTGTTGCTCAGTCTAACTGCCAGCAGTTTCTGAACACTGTATGGTTTGGACAGATGGCAGGATATCGACGCAAGCACACATGCAAGAAAATTTTGACTGTTTTGATGGTTGGCATTTTTTGGCCAGTTCTGTCCCTGTGTTACTTGTTAGCTCCTAAGTCTCGAGTAGGTCGAATAATTCACACTCCTTTTATGAAGTTTATTATTCATGGAGCTTCATATTTCACGTTTCTGCTATTACTTAATTTGTATTCTCTTGTCTACAATGAGAATAAGAAGAATACAATGGGTCCAGCTCTTGAGAGAATAGACTATCTTCTGATAATATGGCTAATTGGTAGGTATGATTTGAGGAGATTGTGTAACAATTGCTTATGTTCATAGACTCGTAGAATGGTTTGGTTTAGAAGGGACCATAAAGATCATTTTGTTCTACACCTCCCGCTAGACCAGGTTGCTCAGTGCTCCATTCAAACTGGCCTTGATTGAACAATAATAATTTGTACTGCCCTGTGAAACTGAGCATGTCACTCCTTGCGTGACTGAAATTTGCTCCCACAAGGGTAGTGTTACAGGGGAAAAAAAAAGCCAAATACATTTTGAGGAAGAGATGACATGTGTTACAACAATCTGTAGTTACCACATAAAATGAAGTGTATGAAACGGAATATTGTAGGATCTAACAGAGGAGGTGTGTGAATTTTTCTTTAGGACTGGTAGCATTCAGGGTGATGCAAGTGAGATTCAGTTGTGCAATAGCAAATTAATGTAAAAGCTGTGTGTCTTCCTAGACATTTTAAAATTCTGATCTTGAGGAGGAGGGGGAAAAAACAAAAAACCCAAACAAATAAAAAAAACTCAACAAAACACAAAAGCCAACCAACCAAAAAAAAAACAAACCACCAACAAAAAATAACATGAAGGCAAAGCAAGTATGTGTTCTTCAGCTGGATAGTTTTGTAAGAGCCTGTCATCAACTAGTTTTCCTCAGTGCTAGACAGAGGAATAAAATTGATGCAGACATCAGTTTAGGTTTTTTCCAACAACTTTTCATGAATAGGTAGTAGTATTTAGTAGTAGCGGTTTAATCACTGTGAGTCAAATCTGTTTTGTTTTTTCATCAGCCAGCAATCCATGGAACTTTTAACTTCTTCCAGCTCTCTTTTACAAGAAGTGTTTGGACAGTGCTCTTAGAGATACGGTTTAATTTTAGGTTGCCCTGTGTGGAGTCAGTGGTTGGAGTTGATAATATGTGTGGTTCCCTTCCAACTCAGGATATTCTGTGAAGTCTATAAAAAAAGTAGTAAGAGCTTCTTAATTACTTGTGTCTGTGTATGATATTCTGAATATTACCAGTAAAATGGTTTCTTTGAAAACCTGAGATCTTTATGTAATTGTAAAGTAGAGGCACAGAGAATCTGGCTTAGAAATATTTTCTTTATACCAGGAAGAAGAGAGATTTATGTAAGTCTTTTAACAAAGTGTACATAGCAAACTTTTTATTATGCCTTCCTACATTGCTGTGAAGCTGACCCAGCAAACACAGTCACACATAACTGATCTATTTTTTTTTTATCCATTCACTGGATCTTGCTCTAACTATTCTGTGATTCTGCTGGGCCAAAGTTTGAGAGAAATTGCAAAGTTCTAAAAGTTGAACCAAGTCTTTAACAGTTTTGAGCTGCCATTTATACACATGCTCTTTTCTTGTCTTAGATGCAGTAGCGTACAACTGAAGTACTCAAAAAACCCCCCAAACATAAAAAAAAAAGATTGCTCATAGAAATCAAAGGTACCATTATATTTAATCTAATGGTCCTTTCAAGTTTTATAAAGTGTCAAGTCCGTAACAGAGATTCAGTTAGTAAAATTCTTAGCAACTGTATTTTTCCATACAGCCAGACTTGGTTAATAATGGTAAAATCGAGCTTTCTATAAAGATCCTGAATATTTAAATGTATGTAGCTCTTAGTTAAACTTCCACTTTTTGTAGTCTTAAGTCATGATCTCTGCTAATGTTGTTACCTGGGGTAAGAAAAGTTTCTACTTTTTGTATCTTTTCAGTCGCAGTTACTGAACTGATTACTCCTAATTATTTTTTTTTCGAAGTGTGTAGGTATTATAAAGATATTTGGTGCTTTACAGGGCACTGTAATGCTTTCTGTATTGCTTTTGGAAAAAGGTGAATACTTTTCAGTCAGATGCAGCATTCATATTCTAACCCTCTACCTTTATTTAAATTTGACCATTTCTCATCCAATTTTTCTCCTATTCATTTCCATTTTTTTCTAGAGAATGTATTTCTTCATTGGAGAGTAGTCTTGAAAAGGTCAAACATCTTGTTGCCTTATGATTAATGTTTATAATCCAGTACAGAGCTTCTCATAAATTTACTAGGTTACTCCATTTCTTTCTCTTTGCTAAAATGTCATTTACCAAAAGCCAGTCAAAGCACTTTGGTTGTAAAAGAATATCTGTTAAGTGCTGTGGCTTGACTTCTCTGGCTTTTTTTTTTTTTCTCTGCAGGAATGGTGTGGTCAGATGTTAAAAGACTCTGGTATGATGGTTTAGAAGACTTTTTAGAAGAATCCCGTAATCAGCTTAGTTTTGTCATGAATTCCCTGTATTTGGCAACTTTTGCCCTCAAAGTTGTGGCCCATAACAAGGTGAGTACCCATCTTCATAGTTCCAGAGCTCCTCTGGGACTGCCTTGACCTATCACTACAGTCCCTAATGAAGAGTCCCTCTCGAGTATCTCTATAGTGCCCCTTCAGATACTGGAAGGCTGCTATGAGGTCTCCATGCAGCCTTCTCTTCCCTAGGCTGAACATCCCCAATTTTCTAAGCCTGTTTTCATAAGGGAGGTGCTTGAGCCCCCTGGACTTTGAGCCGCTGACCACAACTCTTTGTGTGCGGCCATCCAGCCAATTCTTTATCCACTGACTGGTGCATCTATCAAATTGATGTCTCTCCAGTTTAGAGACAAGGATGTCATGCAGGACAGTGTCAGACACTTTGCACAAGTCCAGGGGGGTGGCGTCAACTGCTCTGCCCCTATCCATCAGTTCTGTAGCCCCATCATAGAAGGATACCAGATTGGTCAGGCATGATTTCCCCTTAGTGAAGCCATGTTGGGTATTCACAAACCACCTTGGTTTTCGTGTGCCTTAGCATGCCTTTCAGGAGAGTCTGCTCTAAGATTTTGCCAGGCACAGAAGTGAGACTGACTGGTATTCCTCTTTTTGAAAATGGGGGTTATATTTCCCTTTTTCCAGTCGTCAGGAGTTTCACCTGACTGCTGTGATTTTCCAAAGATGATGGACAGTGGCTTAGCAACTTCATCTGCTAGCTCCTTCAGGACCCACAGATGGATTTCATCAGGTCCCATGGACTTGTGCACATTCAGGTTCTTAAGATGATCTCGAACCAGATCAGATGAGCTGCGGGCTTCTAGCCAAGTCCTGTTAAGGACTTGAGACTCCCTCACAGTGGCTCTTGCCACTCAGAATTGAGGCTTCTGGATGCTGTGTTTCCCCTCACTCTGGTGTTAAAGGCATTTTCTCTGGAGTTACTGAGGCAAATGGGAGTTGGAATATACATCAAGACATGTCCGAGCAGTTAAAACCCCAAACAGAGCTACTGTCTTCCTTTTAAGAAGTGGCTGGTCTTCCAAATGGCTTGGTGTTAATTTTGGGAAATCTCAATATACAGCTCATATGATTTGGCCTTTGGGCTTGCCTGATTCCATGGATCAGTACTATGCAGAAAGCTAATGGTAGTCGCTGTGTTTAGCTTGTTTTTTTGTTCAGAAAGTTTTATTCAGCTTTTGATTACATATACTCAAATTTCATAAGTGGTTGTGGGTTTGTTGTGGGGTTTTTTTTTGGGGGGGGTTGGGTTTTTTTTGTTCTTTGGTGGTGTTTTTTTTGTTTGTTTTTTTTTTTTTGTTTGGTGGAGGTGTTTTGTTTTTTTTTGTTTGGGTTTTGGGTTCGTTGGGTTTTTTGGAGTAGGGAAAAAAGGCCTAAGTTGATAGAAGAGCCCTGCCTTTTCTATGTGAAAAGCCATCTGGATTTGATCGAAGACTCAAATTTTGAAAATGATTATTCCGATTCCATTGTCAGCAGCGCAGCATATGACAAGCTGCCAGTCCAATTGAATATGAATATTTTAGCAAAATTCAAGCCACTGCAATAGCACCATTATTTTGTATAGCAAACTGTGAGCTGTCAGGCAGTTGGGAGGGAAGTAAACTGTTTCAGTTCTTCCCAACTTGGCATTTGGCTCATTTCCCTATCCTTGCATTGCTTCCAGAGGCTGGTAATCATCTGGAAAGGAAAGGTCCATTTCTTGGAGAGAATTCTCTCTTGGAGAGAGAATGCCATGTTGGGTTGCCTTCCCAGCCATTTGTTTTGCAAGCAGCACTTCTTATTTTGCTGAAGTAAGAGTGCTTTGTGGCTAATCTAAGTTGTAATCTTTTTGAAGATGCAGGACTCCTGTCCTGTGGAGCAGGCACATAATGGCATTTTTTTTGCTATTTTTATATGAAGAAATTATATTCATTAGTTAGAAAACTAAATAAAAATGTTTTGTTTACATTTTAGGTCCATGTTAGAGGCACTGAAGCTGTCAGAAATAAAGTAAGAGTGTAGCAGAGAGATTTGTACACACAGAATTGCAATGTATAAACCCATGTTTATTCCTGTTTCTTGCCATCTTTGTGGACCACTCTTTTGGAAAAGTAACTTTATGACAGCTTTGAGTTCCTTAGTTTTCAAATATTCATCTTGCGACAGCAGAAGCTGTTAATATAATGCTGAGTGTTTTCAGCCAAGCCAAAAGTTAGGGATCTGTGGATATTCCATGAATAGTTGAATAGGATCTAATGGATCTACTTTAAGGGTGTGTTTACACTAACAGTTTACTTGTGACTGCCATTCTCTGTAGTAATTCATAAAATCCATTGATTGAACCTCAGGTCCTAAATTTTTCTAAATCTTTCTAAAACTGGTGAAGACCAGGTATCACCACATTGCATGTGTCCCTTACTTTTCTTTGCAGCATTTTGATGTTGGTTTTGACTGATGCCTATTGCACTAGACAGTATACATGTTTATGAAGCAATGTGCTTTTTCAACAGGCAAAACAGAGTAAAAGGGAAAGCAAAACAAATAAATAAATGGTTTGTGAGCAAGTAAGTGGCAGAATTAAGTGCTGAAGTTAAATCATCAGGTTTCTGGCTCCTTCTGGAATGGTTTTTTAAAATGCTTTTGTCTAGGAAGTGTGGTATCTGAAAGAGGTAAGTCATCTACAAATTGTATGTGTTTATTTCTTTCATGCTACTTCCTGCTTTGAATGCAGAAATAGGGATTGGTGCATGGGTGCATTGCTGTATTTATATTGTCAGTGATCCCAGTTTGTCCTTTTTATATTACAGTTTCATGATTATGCTGAAAGGAAGGACTGGGATGCATTCCACCCTACCCTCGTGGCAGAAGGTCTTTTTGCCTTTGCTAATGTTCTTAGTTATCTGCGTCTCTTCTTCATGTACACGACCAGCTCTATTCTGGGACCGCTTCAGGTGAATACCATTACTGCTTGAGAAAATATAAAACTTGTTTTTAATTTGCAGTAAAATACCTTACTGAAAAGAGAAAAAGGAAAAGTGAAAGTAAGAAACTTAGGTAAAAATACAAGTGATATTGCATTGGAATTTGACTTTTTTAATCTCTCATGTAAAACATGCTTAGATGGAAAAAGGTAAGGGTAAGAATGGAAAACGTAGTGTAATTAACTTTCTTACAGTATCTTTTCCTTGATAACTGTACCTATGTTGTCTTTTTGTTTTCATCTTTTGTTAGTTTCACATACTGCATAAATATCTGCAGTCTGAAAACTAAGGATCAGGTTCTTCCTGTAAAGTTACATGCAAATGATTGTCCTAATTTCTTACCTCTAAAAAAGATAGATGAATGAGGTGTGTAGCAAGGAAAAGTAATCAAAGACCTTTCTATTTATGTCTGTGATCTAAGGGTGCACATTGAGTTGCATTGTGCAAATTGCTTTAGTTTGAAAAATACAAATCTCCAAGGGTATTGAAATGGTCATCTGTTTCTAAACAATTCTAAGAAGGGAGAACAGGTTTCTTCTCACTTGGAATTTTCTGGAGCCTTCCAGTGAGTAGTAATGGCAGTAAAAAAATCCAACACATTTTAATTATGTAATATTTAATTCAGTCATCTGGAGATGGTGGGTTAACAGTCTTGTATTATGATACTGGAACAGCGGACACCACAACAGTTTCTAAGCAAATTTTTCACTTGAACTTAGAATTTAGCTTGGTTTTGTGCAGAGTTTGGTTTTTCTTTTCCTGATTTGAGAGTGGACTTGGAGTTTTCTACTGACTTTATGCCATGTACTGGTTTTTTGTTAGTTGATTTTTTTATTTTTTTTTTAAGCACAGACAGTCTCATCTTACTCTTGGTGCTATTCATCATAGTAAACTGCAGATAAACTGTGTGGACCCGAGAGTGCAGTATGATGTTATACAGGAGGTATACCCCTGGGGATAGAGGAGGGAACATGGACTGTTATTAAGATACCGCATGGATAGGATGCAGTTACCTCCCTCAGTCCTTTTTAGATTAAAATGAGGAAGAAAGCTTCCATCTAAAAAGCATTGTGAGTCGAAGTCAACTCTTACTCCACTAGCAATTTTTTTTCCCCTGTATGTTTTCTTTTGTGTAGCTTCAGTCCTCAGCACTGACTGATACTGTTTCTTTGCCAGTGAAAAGCCCTTACAGACTAAAGCAGTTGTTATTAAAAGCATAGCTTACGGGAAAAAGCTTTGCATAGGTATACTGCCAGCTTCTCTGGCCTTACTTCCTGGAGACTAATGACAACAAATCAGAACATAGAATCATAAAATGGTTAGGGTTGGAAAGGACCTGAAGATCATCTAGTTCCAAGCCTCTTGCCCTGTGCAGGGACACTTCACACTAGACCATGTCACCCAGGGCCCTGTCCATCCTGGCCTTGAACACAGCCAGGGATGGAGCATTTACTATTTCTTTGGGCAGCCTGTGCCAGTGCCTCACCACCCTCACAGTAAAGAGCTTCTTCCTTATATCTAACCTGAGCTTCCCCTGTTTTAGTTTGAACCCATTACCCCTTGTCTTGTTGCTACATTCCCTAATGAAGAGCCCCTCTCCAGCATCCTTGTAGGCCCCCTTTGAATACTGGAAAACTGCAGTGAGGTCTCCATGCAGCTACTCTTCTGCGGTGAGGTCTCCATTCAGCTTCTCTTTTCCATGCTGAACAGCTCCAACTTTCTCAGCCTGTCTTCATATGGGAGGTGGTTGAGCCCCCTGATCATCCTCGTGGCCCTCCTGTGGACTTGCTCCAACAGCTCCATGTCCTTCTTACGTTGAGGACACCAGAACAGTACAGAGTACTTCCAAGTGGGGTATCACGAGAGCAGAGTAGAGAGGCAGGATCACCTCCTTCGACCTACTGGTCATGCTAACAAACAAGTCGCTGTGGGTTTTTTTGTACCAATAGTTATTCCCCCCCTTATTTATTTATTTAATTTTCCCCTGTAATGATAGGATTTAGTTAATATAGCTGGTTGTCAGCACTGTCACTGAGTTTGCTGGGTCTGTTGAATACAGAGGCACTTAGAATAAGCAGGGTAGTCATCCAGTGATTATACTTACGGAATTTCTCCTCATAGGTCAAGTCATTGCTTCATCCTCTTTTCTAATGAGCAGGACTAGTTTTAAGAGCGTTGTGGCAAGGGATGGCTTGTAAGGATGCTACAAGAAACATTGCCACTATGAAGTGTAAATATTTGGGAGCAGCATTTTTATTTAACTCTTCTTGTGCAACTAGAGCTGTACCAAAGGAGGTTCTCAAGTAAATAATTTTAGCTCAGATCACCAGGTCTTGTATCAAGGCTTTAGGATCTAGTTGAAAACCTCCAGCTTGAAGGTTCAGCTCATGAGTTGCAGTACTTAATGGTGCTGCACAAATAATTATCTCTTAGAATATTTTTGGTTCATATAGAATAGTCCTTTGAAAAGAAAAAATAATTGGTCTTTCTAAATCATTGTAAAAAGTGCTTGAAAAAGAATGTTCATACCTCTTTTAAGCAGTTTAACATTATCGGAAGATGCCTGATTCTCCTTTCAGGATTTTCTTTGCTTTACTACTTGTCCTCTTCTCTCTAGCTGTGACTGTATTGCTGTTGATTATTTTTATGTTTCTTGTATAAAATTTTAAATTGAAATATACTTGCATAGTTTGAAAAAATACTTAATGCAGAAAGCATGAGGCTTATTATACAAATTGATTGAACACTGAAGTCTGTCCACATTTTAAAGAGGTTCACTGTTTAATGTTCGTATTTATTTATGTACTAGATCTTCCACAAGTTTTTTATTAGGAGGCTATGTTACAAAATTTTCCAAGTAAATAAAAACAGTCAACAGTGTCCCCATTCAGTGGCACACTGAAGCTTATGTTATTACTGTTGGCCAGTACAGCTTGTGCCAACAACTCTAGTCTTTTTCTGAAAGTAGGTCACAAAGTTCAAATGGTGGTAATCAAATATGGTGTGGAAACCCAATGGTAGGGGAGAAGAGGCAGGTACTGTGGTCTGTTGGCTATTGGAGTTATTTTTGAGCATTCAGTTACTTACTGATTAATAAAGCCTGTTTAAATACAGATTTGTAAGTTGACTGTGTGGTGGTTGATTATTATTAACAAGAGGTAGCATATTATTTCCCTAGACTAGATAATTAGTTTTAAAATTCTTAGAAATTCTAAATACATAGGAAGGAATAGTACGAGTATATGAAGAAAGCAGCTGGTGTTTGGTCTGTGTTATTGCACTCTATTCCAAAAAAAATAGTTTGGGGTGAGTTGCATTTTTTGTGCAGCTCTGTTTCATCTTCTTGGTCTCTCTTTCTGTCTTGCCTTCAACCATGTATCAGTTAAAAAGTAAATTTATTGTTGTTGGGGTGGTTTTTTTCTTTAAAGGGTTGGATGTGATGAAACAGTATGATGTACAGTACAATCATCCTCTGGCCAAATGGTACAAGTACTGCATAGCTCTGCCTCCAGTTGCACATTCTTCATGATGGTGGCAAACTGTGCAAAGAATCAGATCTTGCAAAACCTGACCAGTGATACAGTTCTGAACTATGATTTGTACAGATTGTGATTCATATAGAATCAGGCTTTCCATACACTAATTTCTTATAGAGGATTAGATTTACCCAACCCCAATTTCTGTATTTGCATTCTTTATAATAGTATATTATTCTCGGAAGAAGTGTGCGGGAGGAGTAATTTGAATTATGTAAACAGTTTATGCTGTGTCTGTGTAAAAAAAAAATATGCTTATTAAAAGCAGGTCACAGATTTGTGTTGGAAAAATGCACAAGCATAAATTTTTTTTTTTTTTTAAGATGCTGGTTTTGGGGGGTTTTTGTGGGTGGTGGTGTTGTGTTTGGGATTTTTTTGTACTGTTGCAAACTTCTGTATAGGATACTTTGAAGTGGAAACTAATGATCTGAATTCAGTGTCCTATCTTTTATACACCCTTCATTTTTTTATATGCTTAGAAACTTACATATTGTATATATTTAAAATCTTACATAAAACATACAGTGCATTAATTCTGTATTCTGCGGATGGGCTTTGGTATATTCTGTTTTGATCAGTGATAAGTTACAATTCCAAATGTTTTCATTAATTCAGTGAACTTTTTGTTTTCTTTCTATGTTGGTATTTATGTTCAAATGCATTTAATTTACTGCTTTTATCTACTGACTTGTGAGTTCCTTATTACCACTGGTATTACAAATAAATAATATTGTACATTTTGTAGACACCTACATTGTAGATACTATTGCTTGTATTAAAGTATTGCTTGTAATTAAAGGAGATGAGCTTACTAGATGGTGTTAAAACTACTTAAATTTTCTTTCTGACATCTAGAATTTTTCACTGAAAAATGGTATGAGAGTAGCTCCTGATTGTGAGGTCTGTTTGACATGTAAATTTTAAGTTAAACATTTAAAATGCAAATAGATACTTTTTTATTGATTAGAGGACGAAGGAGAGATTATAAACAAAATAATTACATGTTTTACTAAAACTGGAAATAAATCTATTTCACAGATTTCAATGGGGCAGATGCTGCAAGATTTCGGAAAATTTCTGGGCATGTTTCTTCTCGTCTTGTTCTCATTCACAATTGGATTGACGCAACTTTATGATAAAGGATTTACTGTAAATGAGGAGAAGGATTGTGCGGGTATTTTCTGTGAACAGCAGAGCAATGACACATTCCATTCGTGAGTTCTATATCTATGAAATAGCTTTATTGTTCCTAGTAATGAAACAAAACTGGAATTTTTCACTGAGTTTAAATTTACATTCAATAAACTCATTTTTGGTGTTTGCTTTACCTAACCAGATTTTTTTATTGTTTTTTGTAGGTTTATTGGCACATGTTTTGCTCTGTTCTGGTATATATTCTCCCTGGCACATGTAGCAATCTTTGTCACACGTTTTAGCTACGGTGAAGAATTGCAGTCTTTCGTGGGTGCTGTTATTGTTGGTACATACAACGTGGTGGTTGTGATAGTATTAACTAAACTCCTTGTGGCAATGCTTCATAAAAGTTTTCAGCTGATAGCAGTAAGTGGTTTCTGATTAATTACCAGTAATTACTAGCTGTGTCTTTGGGATTTTGCACGAATTTCTTCCTACAATGTGTAGACTAATCTACAGACCTCCGTGGATGAGCTCTGTCTCTCAGTTCACAAGGGACATCTTTCTTTCAACTTTACTTTCTTTTCTTGAACTTTTTCTTTACGTTGATCCAAATAAAATGGGTAGTTTGGATGATGAACATGTGCAAGGCTTTGGCCTTCTGGGAATTGAAGGCTTTCTTGATACAGTGGCTGTTCAAGTCAAGATGATATTCTCGATAAGGTAGTGCTTGGGCATTTGATAGGGGGTTTATATCTTTATAACTGAATTCTGTATTTACTCTAGAATATATAGTGAATTGAAGAGATCTGGTTTTATTTTAGTTATTTAATATTATTATATTAAAACAAGTTTATTAAAATACTGTATAATCTATGTATTAAAATATTATATAATCAAAGTTAAATAACAGTTTTCAGGTATGAGAAAATAAAACTTATGAAATAGCCTGTTAATATTTTTCTTCTGATCTCTATTAATGTTTCTGATACTCTAGAATCATGAAGATAAGGAATGGAAGTTTGCTCGTGCCAAGCTTTGGCTTAGCTACTTTGATGACAAATGCACGCTACCTCCACCTTTCAATGTTATTCCCTCTCCCAAGACTATCTGTTATCTTTTCAACAGTCTTAGTAAATGGATCTGCTCTCATACATCAAGTGGCAAAGTGAAACGTCAGAACAGTCTAAAGGTAAGAAGTGATTGTGGGCTTTGAAACAGGAAAGGTGCTGCTTGCTGAAATGAATCAGCAAGGTGCTCCTTGAAGCTGCCTGTCACATGGTGAGTGCTACTAAGGTAAATAGGAACTGTAGAATAATGTGTGTTGTATCCAAAATAGAAATAAGTAACTGTTACCTATTTCTGCTTAAATAAGATTCTATTAACTTTCAGTTCTGTGAATTTCAACCCCCTTCTCTCCAACCCTTAAATCCCCCCGACATGATTTGGAAAAAATGCTTTGATTGATTAAGAACTCAGAAACCTCAAGGAAGTATGTGCTTATCTCAAAAATGGTGAGGTTATTCTGGTTATTGTTTAGGCAAGGTAATTGTTTTAAACATACGGCAAAAGTGTCAAAACACCAGAAAGGATCACTGAACCTCTCATTGTTGGGGAAGGGATTTTTTTTTAATATTTTTTTTATTTAGGTTAAATAAATATTTTTATTGTACCCTGTAATTTTGCGTACTGATTTTGCATCTTCTTGCCAACAAAAATAACATAAAAAAAATTTCAAAGACTTCATGACATGTGCACTGAGAGACATGCAGGATTATGGATGTCGTAATTGCTCATAGTTCGGTTACCAAGTCAGGTAGATTCCAATTTTTCACCTGTTATATTCACATTTTATATTCATCTTATATTCACATCTTATGTTCATGTATTATAATAATTTATATTTTTCTGGCAATTTACATGCATTGTATATTTGTGTCAGGATGCATCTATAAAATAACTTTGTTATTTTGTTCATGTTTACTCTGTATAATTGTGTACGGGCTTTAGATCTCAAAAATCACTTTTCAGTAGTAAATGTGTGATGTTTGTTTAAAGGAATGGAGAAATCTGAAGCAAAAGAGAGATGAAAATTATCAAAAGGTGATGTGTTGCTTAGTGCACCGTTACTTGACTTCCATGAGACAGAAGATGCAAAGCACAGACCAGGCAACTGTGGAAAACCTAAATGAACTGCGGCAAGACTTGTCAAAATTTCGAAATGAGATGAGAGACCTGCTTGGCTTTCGAACTTCTAAATATGCTATGTTTTATCCGAGAAGCTAAGGCCTAACGTTTAAATGGCAAGTGTGTACTTTTAGATACCTATAGGTGAAAGTGTTGACCTAACTCTATGGACAGACCAAAAAGAAAATTACTGTGCAAAAATACATCTGAAAATGTGCTTTCGTGAGTTGCAGCTAAATGTGGAAATGGTGGAAGTAATTGCAAAACCAGATACAGTAATTTTCTTAAGCTCTTAATCTTAGCATGTATATAAAATTTGTATATAGGAATTTTTTTGATGTTCCTCAGACTGTGGCTGTCAGGTGTCAGAGCTTCGTAACTAGCGCAGTGTGTTTATTTCTTCTATTTTTGCTGTTTCTTCCTTTTTGATACTTGCTTTTGAAGTTGTGGGAGAAGATAGGCTTTTTAAAAGAAAAATCCAGCCTATGTTTATTTTTAATACAAAAGTTAGATACAGAATAATAGATTTCCAGCACAGTTGGAAATTATGTTTGACTGTAGGTTACAGTGCATGTGAAGACTGTATGGCTCTGAAAGAGGCAGTTCTAGTGCCAAATTTTATATGTTAACATCGACTGTATACTAATATTTGTAGAATACAGAAAATCAAATCATCAAGACACTTCCCTTTTGTGGGAACATTGAAATTTTGAACTCAAAATAGACCAACCATTTCTTGAATGTTTATGGCTATATGTAAGACAATCAGTTCCTTCTTGAATTTTTCAGCTGTGCCTCAGAAGTACGTTTTACTATACGTTAAGATTTGGAACAGAATTTTAAAACTTACAATGTTTAGTATCTTGGGGTTCTAAAATCAGGATGATTAGTTATTTGAATTATTAAAACCTGTGATTTAACAAAAATGAGGTGGAGCACACAAGTGCTATTGCTAGCAATGCTGAACAGTTTCTTTGAAACACTGTACACATTTCTGTGAGAACATATATTGATCTGGTCATTAGGCGTATGTAGGTCAGAAAGACCTACCTTAGACAGGTTTTCCATATCCTACCTTTAAACTTGAATTTCTTTTTTCTCCTTTGTTTTACCACAGTTTTTGCCAAGCTAAACATTTTGTGTGTGTGTGTGTCAGGAATACTAAGTTTGTGAAGACATGTGATTTGACTTTGCTTACAATGGACAGTAAGGGCTTTGTGGTTTTTCTGTGCTAGAGGGTCCTGTATGACTTTATATGCTTACATATAATTTAAGTTGACAACTTGTAATTGAGAAATGTGAGATTCCTGTATTTTTAATTATGAAATGAGTATATTTATGACAGCTTAAGGATTGATTGACAATTTTACTGTTACTGTGGTGATCTTCTAAATGATCTTATGGCCAGAAGGCGCAGGTAGCCATCGTGGTCTTTGGCTGCAGTTGATTTTGGGAGGTTACATAAGTAGAGGCTTACATGAATGTTTACTTTTTTGAAGGAATTCTTATAAAACTTTCTTGTAAAAGTAATATATTTTCTGTACTATGAAATTACGTATTTCCGAACTAGGGTTTAATACACTGCTTCTAGAAGTCTTACAGAGGGATTCTCATAAGTGTTGGCTTTTCACGTGAATAAGAAGCTAACCTCTTGTGTTCAAAGCAAAGAGGATCACTGAATTTTGTATTTGAACTTAAATCTTATGTTTGAATAATACACCAACATAAAAACTGTGTGCTGTGTATGTTACATATATCCAAGAAAGGAAGCAGTCCAATAAAGCTCTTTGAAAAATATGATTGTATTAGTATTAGTCATATTTGAAACATGTTATATCAGGTACCACATCAAAAGTAATTTCTTTGTCATGTTAAGATAGTAAGTTTAAGGAATGTAGCTGCTGCTAATGTGTTACTACCTTTTTTCCGTGTGGACCCATCCTGTTAAGTTTATTTAAATAGCTTCACACAGTGCCATGAAGTGATAGCTGAGCTAGTCCCAGACCAGCTTGATTGGATTCTAGATGTGCTATTAGCTGCTGGCTATGTTTATCTGTGTGAAGCAGAATGCCAGTGTAGCTGTTTCTAATTGCTTTTGGTGTGTTGAGCAAAGTCACTCTGAGCTATCTCAGTCACTGTCAGGTGGGGATGTTTTCTACTGCAGTGCAGACATGTACTTAGGAAGAATTGCCTGCTTCAGGGCACTTGGGGGTTTGGATTGGAACTGGGGCTTCCAGAGGTTTTATTTGCCCCTCAAATACATACCTGTAAAGTGATAGATGTAGAGAGAGAGAAGTCTGTTCTCTGTACTACCTTAGTTGTATGACACTTTGTATTTCAGCCTTCTTTGAAAGCTGTTGCAGTCTTTCTTGGCTACTGGTCAGTATGGTGTGCTTTGTACTACTTGCTCAGTCTTGTCATTTAGAATTTCTTTGTTCACGTGTATTAAACATACTATTGCTTTCTCATTTGACAGTTTTTAATACTGGCTGTTCCACAAGTACTCTGCAGATGTTGATGCTCCAAGATCTCCCTTATGCGCGCTCACAGAACAGTTCTGGACATGCACAGAGACAGTGTCTTAGCTGTCTGTGATATTTCTTTAAACTGGGATGTAAAAAAAAAAAGCAAAGGTTGTGGCAGCTGGTGTTTTCTTGGCTGGAAGATTCGAATGTCTTTGTACAGATTTTAGTGCAAGTCATGAGAGGACCAGGTGGGGTTTTTGACACTACTGAAAAACTGGTTTTTCTTTCCTTTCCTGTTAATGTCTGTTTTGGAGCTAACTTTGCCTTCATGAATGAAAAATGGAGATGGAAATTTTCATGCTACCTCCATTTGCAGCAGAAACATCAAAACTTCATTATAGAAAGCTTACTTTATGCTTTTGCTGAACTGTGGTTTAGATTATAATTTCTGTTGAAATCGTATCAGAAATTGCGTTGTGTTTAGACAGTTGTGATTCTGTTGGGTTGCAGGTTACATTTTAAGTGCCTAAAGTTTACAGTCACTACCTCTGCTTTTAAAATCTTCTAATAGTTGTTACCTGTGTTTTGTAACCAATTCTGGCCTGAGAAAACTGGCGCTGCTCTGTGGTTTTTTGAAGTCCTGGCTCCTGTTGTTGTGGGGCTACAGCTGTCGGTGCTTTGATTTGGGAAAGAAACCATTCTAAAGGGAGTGCTGAGGCAGGAATTTTGCCTACCTATCATATGGGAGATGAAAAGCAGGCTGCCAGACTCTTCTTGCCTTGCTGAAAAAAGCCAGATGACAGATGGTCATGTCATTATAAATAAAAATAGATTATTGTAGTTCAAGACAGTCCTGAGCATGATTTCCACATTGCTTCACTGCAGGCTGCTGCTGAGAAGTGCAGAGAGCACTGCGCATAAAACCCCTTCATCTGCATAGTAATCAATATTGGAAAATTAAAATTTTAAATTTTTTAAATTGCAAAACTACATCTGCTTTGTGAACAAAGCTTTGCTGTCAGTTCCACAGAGAAGTGCTGTTTGGTTTAGGCAGGCAGGCAGGCAGAAGCCTAGCAGTCTGTGAAGTGTGGCTACAGTAGTGAGCTGTGTGATACGAGCTGCCAGCGCAGCCTTTTTGTATCTTTGTGCCTCCCTCCGATTCGTCTCCTGCCTAATTACCCATGCATCCTCCAAACAGATGTTGCTGTGCTACTGACTTGCAGTGTGGCAGTGCCTTGTGGCATTACATAGGAGAGTAAGTAATAGAAGAAAAGTGATAATTTGCATTCCACTACAAAAATAAGCAATAAGTACTTCCAGTAGGGACTGTATGTCATTACGGTTTTCTGCCCACGGATAGAGATTACCAAAAGAGCTCTGGTATAGTATTTATATATGGGGAAAATAAGTACTTAAAGAGATCTTAGATTCTGTTCCATCCATGTAATTCTTTTATTAGTATTCAAGTTTTGGCCAGTTTGAAGCATGTTTTTCGTATTTGCTTTTGAGCAGAATGTTCTTGAAATTCTTGGTATTAATGTTTACCTATATCTGTTTCTATTCCTTTGTCTTTGGTTATAGCCTTTCTGCTTCAGAGTAGCAAGTTACTGTATACAAGAAGCTGACCTGACAAAGATCCCTTAACATTATAACATTGTGTATCTGCTTCCAGTCTGCTCTTCCTTTCTTCTCAAAATACCTGCTGGTTCAACCTTTAGTATATAGGAATTAAATAAATTAGGCAGATACACTACTATTTACACTCCTGGTGCCAGACTGAGCATTGCTGTATTCTCTGTTCTTTCACAGTAGAGCCAAAAGTTTAAACTATTTGCATGTGTACTTCACTGCCACTAAATTAATTCCTACCTTTCTCCTCCCTAATTACCTTATGGAACTTAATAGTGACATTTCCTAACTAAATAACAGTCAATAGTAGAGAAAAGCAAGGTGATCTTTTACAGTTGTCTTGATTCTTTGAAGAGTAAATCCTATTCAGATAAACAACTTGATGGAAACCAACTGACTTCAACAGAAGGAAAATTAGGGCCTTAATGAGCAAGGAAGTGTACTGTCAGTCATACTATGCAAGACTCAAACAATCAAAAGCATGTAAATGATCAAAAGAGGGTTTCTGTGTTTAGTCTGCCCCACTTTATACATAATGAACAACTAGTTGATGTATGATTTAGTCTTAAAATATTTTATTAAGCACAGATAATACTGCAGAAATCCATGTAATAAAACAACTTTAGAGAAAAAGCTAAGATAAAATGAGTTACTATAAATATTGCACTTAGAAATCTTATTTTACATACACAACTCCTTAAAAAATTGGACAATTATAAATTAACAACTTCCAAGAAATTGGAATTTGGTATGTTTCAGATCAGATGGCTGTGCTGCAAATCTTCAGCTTTTAAGACTCAGGAGGATCTGTTCTCCTCTTGTACATGTATGGTTACCACTTTGTGCCAGAGTGTGTTCAGGTGGATGGGAGGGAAGAAAGCGCAAGCATGGTCTTAGTATTGACAATCAGTTGTATCTTCATGACTTACACTAAGTGAAAATTGTTTTTCAAGAGAGATGATAGAATGCAGCTGCAGGGTTTAGTTTTAACATGTTTTGTTTTTCAAGGCATTTAGGATCTTTGAGTTCTTAGTCTTAAAACTCATGACAAAGCTGTTGGGAAAGACTTTGCCTCTACCATCTTCTTCTACCTGGCCCATGATGATGTAGTTTAAACCTGCAAAGGAGAGAATGAGATTACAAAACAGAAATCCAGGACATAATTTGGTAACTATAGTTCTTTGTGGTCTCTATTCCTTTGTGCTCTGACCAGTGCCTTCTCATGTACAATTATGTAAAATCAAAGTAGGTATATAGCTAGGTATCTACTACATAATTAAACATATAGGAAATATTCATTAAATGTAGCCTGTCAAATGAATCTGAAAGACATTAGAAATGAAGAGTAAACACTGGATCACTTAGCTACTAACACCCCAAGTGAAATGCGTCTCATTCATTTTGAGTATTTTCTCATTTGCTCAGCTTGTAGGATAATGCACTTGTTTTTATGCTGCTTTCCTCCCCCAGAGACATTAACATTTTCTATATATATGAAGAGGCAGTCAGGCAAGCAAGGTGAACTTAATGTGTGATAAGCCCTGGCTTTGGAGAAATTGGATGAATTTGCATATTTTTATGGTTTAGAAGGGCTAGGAGTTTGCAAGGCCTTAGGTTGGAAGAAGTAGTAGGTATTATAGGGATATAAACAAAAAAAGTTTAGATATTAAGTAATGACTATTAAATAATTAATGTTGATTTAGGAGGAGAAACAGAAGTGTGTGGTTTGGAGCCAGCAGTCTGCCTAAAAGGAGACAGTTTGTTTCACCAAGGATGATATATCTCCCAGACAGATGTCTAGTTCCCAGAGAACTAAAGGAGCAAAAGCTAGTTCCTAACAAGGATTTTTCTCTTTGGTACTGCCCACTTTGAATTAATATGCTTCAATACTACTAGTATCCTCAGTGTTATAAGGGGGTTTGTGATGCTTATTATATTATGATTGTTTCCTGTTATGGTTCCATTAATGATCTCCTGCCTCAGGAAGCAGAGCTGAAAACTGGTTTATTTTTTTACTTGCTTCAGTGAAAAATAGCCTCTGTATTTCTTACAACAGCATATAGGTAGCCCTTGTTACATTTAACTGGAAATAATCTTGTTTGACCTCTTTATAGTATTGCTTAAGATAGCTGTAGAAATACTGGCTGCAGATACGGAGTGGGCTTAATAGTGCTAGTATTTCTACAGTAAAGATGGAAGTATATACAAGAGCAAAGCAACAGGGAAATGCATAGATTTTTGTCTTTTGCCGTGACATACTGCTCTTCTAGGTTTAGCATGGTGTTGTTTTCCCTTCTAAATAATTGTGTATAAAAACTAGCTTCAAAACCATACATGTAAAAAAAAATATATATATATAACTGAGTTTCATTTGAGATAACCAAATCAGATTTTACTTTATCCTGCAAGTTTAAAAAAGATACTCTTTTTTTTAAAAACTCCTTTGATCTACGTGAGTCTAATTCTCATAAGTAAAACTGAAGAAAGCAATATAAAGCTGGACAACTATTTTTATGCTAAATTGATTATAATATTGCTGATTACAGAAACAATTACTGTAATCTTCCTGATTTTTGTGGTCATATTTCATGTTGTCATATAAACACACAAGCAGGTTATTCTTGTGTACTTACCTCTTCTGATGAGAGGACACTGCTTACATACAACAATAATCTTGGCACTCATACTCTTGCCGGCTTGTTGAATTGCTAAATTTCCCTCCTTATAGACATTAATGATGGATATTGTGGCATGCAGACTGCCAGCCCTTGTTATTGTTGTGATTACAGTTCCAGTTATCACTAGAAGAAAAAGCATTTGATACGTTTTTATTTCGACAAAAAAGTTGAGGCATAAGAAAAACTAAATATATTAGTTCATAACAAGGAGACAAACAATACTGGAAACACTTATTAAAATCACCTGTAATAGAGAACTTATTACTGACAAATTTTAGTGGCACCAAAATGATAATATTTTGGAATGTATCAGTTTCTTGCAAGCCCAGTTCTGGGGTTTGATAATTTCAATTAAACAGTAGAATTTGATACTACTTTCAATGACTAATTTTGAAACACTGGAGAAGTTGGATTGAAAACTTTCAAGCCAAAAGCTGAAATCCCAGCTCTCAGACACTCTCAAATGAGTAGCAGGGAATAGTTAATGCCCTAGAAGCTAGATTTGGATCTGGTGAGGCCCGATATTGATAGGAATTTGCCAATTTCAGCTAAATTTAGATAACAGATTAGATTGTCATATCTTCCAAAGATCTCTCAGATTAAAATAAAGATACCATTTTTATTCCTGGGATTACTAGATTAATTTGTAGGCCCTTTATTTAGGAAATGGGACTAATAAGTGGTATTAACAACAGTTTGTTTTGTTTCTCAGATTGCCTCTTGTAAATCAGCTATTGTATCCTAGGATGAATTTGATCTTCAGTTATCAGGTATGCGCAGCCAGATTTATTTTACAAATCTGCATACTCCACAGTTTGGGTTAGGCATTTGCAAATTTGCACGTTATCTTCCAGAGCTTTTAATTAAATAGGAGTGTTCAAGTTCAATCAAAAGAGAATTGTGGATGTTAAAATGTTGGGTACTGCAGTTATAGTTCTAGAAACAATGAAAATGAAATGTATCATGAAAGAGAAATGGCTCTTCTAAACTCATGAAGTCAGCAACTAAATCTAGAATAAATCATATACTACAAACAGTACAATTTCTGTTCTTCCCTTAGGATACATTTGCATTCACAGTAGCATGCAAAATATTTTTACTATTATTCCTGCCATGGAAAAGATTAAAAAAATGAAAGTATTTGACAAAAGGCAAGAGAGAATATGATTTATTACTCTGATGCTAGAGGAAAAAGAACAAGTTTTATATATAGTGTCTTTACCATTGACCAGAAGATCTGAGGTTTGGTCAGTAAGAGCAGACCTAAGTTTTGGGCTTTTTTTCCGGTCTCTGCTTCTTTTGGCCTTGGGCCAGTCTATACTGATTGCAAATTAAAACAGGCTGGTGGTCAAGAGTGATAAAAGGTCACACTGCAGTGACTCCATTCTTCTTTAGGGTACACCCACAGCCCTTAACTGTTTTTCTAGCAAAATAATGCAATCCTGTGAAATTTCTTCAAATCTCATGGGATTAGCAGTAAAGTTAGATTAAAACAAACAAACAAAACAAAAAAACAACCCCAGTGTGTTCGGGAAAACTATCTCATCAAATTTTTAGGCTTGTTATAGGGGATTAAAAAATCTTCAAGTATTAATATCAGAAAATACTCTGAGACATAACTGAATAAATCAGCAGTGAAAATGCCATCTAAATATATAGCAGGCATCATTTTCCCGAGTGATGTCTGTCTACAGAAAGCAGTGCTTTTAAGCTTCCATGCCTTCTAATTTCTTTTTAAAATATGTTGGAAGTGTGTAAACTGAACTGTGGAGTAGTCAGCAGGTACAGCATAAATTGTATATTGACTGGTTACAGACAGATGAGATGACAGTGCACTCACTAATTGAATCGTGTCTCTCCTGTAGGTGGTTGTCTTACATTGTCATTTGCTTTTCAGATTGATAAAGTATGTTTGAAATACGCATATATGCAGTGCCCATTTTGGAACATCTCTAAGAATGTATTGAGTGATACACAGATACTAATGTCAGAAACACACATAAGGTGGTATAGAAAATATAGCCTACCATAAGTCAGAAGTACCTCTGGTAAATTTCCTATGAGTCTTAACAGCACACTATGAAGTGAATAGTTAAAAAAAGAAGAATTTGGTTCCTTACCAAAGTTGTTTGAACAATAATTGCTTTCGAGAGTCCCGCTCCTCTTGCACTTTTGCTGGCACAGGGCAACTGTAGGTTTCACAACTTTTTGAGGAGCAAAAAGTAAATTGAAGTGAGGTATTTGATACAAATGCAAAGGAGTAGGGTTAAAAAAAAATAAATTAACAATCCTGATATATACATTAACTAGAGCTGGTGTTGCAAGGGACAAACACCACAATAGCAATATTCCTTTTCTGTGCCATCACCTCTAATCACTGCCTTTCCATGTGTGTGCCAGCTCCATAGCTGTTCTAATGACCTTATAGAACGGGGTGTTACAGAAAATTTACATTTAATTGCAGTGCAATCTTAAATATGTAACATACTGTTGTTGTCTGTTGCTATACAGCCCTAGTGGTACACTGGAAGTGTCATAATTCTACATAATATTACAGTAGCACTTGAGAGGGAGGGGGTGGCCTTTTATCTGATGTTACTGTACTGTGATGAGGGAGATCAGAGTTCAAATTCCTGACTTTTCTTTTTTCCTAAATTTCCCACATAGCTCCATGACATCTAGTACTGCATAGTTTTTATTGATGGTATTTTGAAATAAAGCATAATGTTTGAAGTATCTCTTTAATATTGGGGACTGACATTTCCTTTCTGAAATTGGATGATTTGTTTATAAACTAGTGAATATGCTTTGTACTTTTATTATTGTTAATAGTCTCTACTTTATGCAGCTAACACCTTCTACGTACTGTGTCCAGTTGCAGTATTTTTAAGGCTTTTATGTCCTCCTCAAATTTGTTTGGAATTACTCTGATATCATAATTATTGGAAACATGGAGCTGAGATTGACAGATTAAAAAAGCCCAAACCCCTACAAAACCCTCATTTACAAGAAAAACTAAATTAGTTTTGAAGAATGTATTTGCAGGTTTTCAATTTCTTTAGAATGGAACATTTTGCAGAAGTTTTGTTCAGCCTAAAGTTTCTTAATAAAACCTTCTGACTAATTTTCCAATCAGTAATTTGTACTTTTTCTTTACTTGAATGAATTGATGCTTTTTGCAGTTTTCCAAGTTTCTGAGATTCAGCTGAATGGCATTAAATTTACCTTGTCTTCAGTGTTATGCCCATGACTGTTAGAAGATCTGCATACTCTTCGATTAGCCTTTCAAATCCAAAGTTTAAAGATAGGACCCCATATTTTTCATTGATTTTGTGTTGTTTGGGTTAGGTGTTTTTTTAATTAGTTTTTGTGATTGGTATTCGGTGCAACTGATTAGAGATGTAAATGCCCCCTACAGGGAGAAGTGTTGAAAGAGCAAGTTCCTATGTCTGTGGAGGCGTATCTTGTGATATTCTACATGATGCAGCCTCAAGTCCTAAAGTCAGAAGTCTACATGGTCTCAGGAGTGAAACTCCCACCACCATCACTCCAGCTGCCTTAACGTGTCTGCACAGTTCTTTCCTACCAAGGTGTATTTCTAAAAACATTTTTAATCATATGCTGAGTTTCTCTTTATCAAGTGACCTGTGTAGAATACAATGTATGGAATACAATGTATGGAATAAACTGTGTTCAGCTCCTAGACCAGAAGATGTTAATTTTTCAAATTACTGTTTCAAATTACAGTTAGTGGTTGTCAAGGTGACATACCATTTAATTAGTTTTCTGGTCTCACAACATCAGGTGCTAGGTCGGGCAAGCACCTCCTATCTCAATGATATGTGCAGCGCCAAAAACTAAGATTTTAATCCTTAAACTCCTTAAGTCTCTCAATTCAGTGTCTGTAGCAGGAAGATAAGAAATGTAGCAGGTAGGTGAGTCACAGGTGCGTGCCAGTGTGGTAGCTGCCAAAAATTTACTGACATGCTCTAATTTTTCTAAACTTAAAATGGGGTTATGCATTATAAAATAATCTTGTTTGGTCCTCTCAGTTTTGGTTTAGTTGTTTTTGTGATAACACTTCAAGTTTTGCTTTTGAGTTTAGTGAATTTTGATTGGTGAATAACTTCACTATGATTTGTCTGCCTATTGTTTGTACAGAAAATTAAGGTATTTTAGCAAAATATGTCTTAGACAAGGACTGAATTAAAAGTTTAATTGCCTACCATTTTACATGTAACTATTGACAGACAAATTCATTACTTGATCCAATGAAATAGGAAAATCCATTTCATAAACATATGGATTAATCTTCATTACTTTTATTAATGGATATCATTTATTTATTTCTTCAAGTACCAATATTTTTATGTAAGATGGAGATTGAGATAATTCTTGGAAGTGCCTACTAAATTTAAATATTAATGCTTGGAGTTCTGAGCAAGCTTGAACATGTCTGATTTGCAAGATAGTTAAGTGAAGTCTGTTTGAGCTGGACACTTCTGAACGTAAATGATCAAAATTTAATTAAACTGTAGAGTTTTCTTGTGCTTTAGTTTGGTTTTAAAATCAGAAACGCCCACACTGTGCGTAACTGATCAGGCATTGAAGGGACATCTTATTTCTGTCTGCCTAACAAGTTCTTTGAGCACCTTCCATACATGGTCCCCAATTGACTTTGCATTGTTTTAATTTTCTAACATTGATGTTGTCATACTTGGAGTTAACTTGGAGTTAATTAATAAAGTATACCTCTTTTGCATGTGCACACACAAAGAGCTCACAGAGTAAAGCTTAATGGCAAAGCCCTGAATACAAAGACAGCATGAGATAGCTGACTTCCTGGATTACTTGAGACCAAGTGTTTGAACTAGCAACTTGGTTAAGAAGTTCTTTATAGTGAAGAAGCACTGAATTATTTATTGTTGGAGAAGCAGTCATATCAGGATGATTTACAGGTCATTATAATTTCATTTTTGTAATGTTTATTTTCATCTGTTTTGAAACCCTTTTTTAGAGTATTTAAGCGCCACAGCTTCAAGGTTTCCTGCTGACAGACCATTGCTGTCCTGTATTTTGATGCATTTTAAGTACAAATCAGGTTATGTGTTTCAAAAACATCACAAATAATTTGGTTTCCTGCTATGCCTGTTTCTTAAATTTCTCACATCAAGGCTATAGAAATTGTGAGAATTTATCCCTCAGTATCTCAATAATGAGGTAGTTCTGGCAATACCTTCAAAGAAACCCTCCTTTGATCTTTCATATATGCTGTCTAGTCTTAAATATAAAAGGATACTTATTTTTAGCATGACATAGTTATTTATAAGTTCCAATTTCTTTGTTTCTTTGTTGTCATTGGGGGTGATTGGTTTGTTTTTAAAATAAAAATAAATCTAGGGGAGCATCATATTGAACCTGAAGAAGGCTCTGGTGGTTTCCATACGAATTTACTTGATCTTAATAATTATATGAATAAAAATATGATCAGATCTTGTGTAGAAGAAAGAGTTCCTTTAAATAAAAGCTATGTCCTGAAATATTTAGGTAGTCTTATACAAAAGAATTTTGATCATACATTCTTCCATGGAATTTACTGATAAACTGTCAAAAAATGTGGAGAGACAGGAAAATTCTCTCAGCTGGAGTTACTGTTACACTGACCACTCACCTGGGTAGATTCTGTTTTAGCAATGTTAAGTAGATTGTCCCTTGAGTATACTAAGATACTCCCTCGAGTATATTAATTTAACTCATTCCTTTGATATTTCAAATACAGTAAAATTTTAGTTTTTAATATACTTTCTATTGTATTTTTCTGTAACCCTCTCCCTGTCCTAAAATAATTGATTTTTTTAAGAAATAAAATAAAGCCCGTAAAACTTACTTGAGGTAGCAGGGACTGTTGTGATAGTAGGTGGGACTGTAGTTGTGGGCAATTTTTTTGGTCTGAATTTATAATGGCCAATAAAACCATCAGCTGTTAAGCTTAAATCAGACAGAAACTGAATGAGCAATTCATTCCTCTCAGACAGAATAGGCCTGAAATAGAAAAACAAAATATTTCTATCATTCTGAATGCCAAAGCCAAAAAGTACCAACAGCATTCCTCTTACAAGAAAAAAGAGGGAGCACTTCACTTTAATTATTGGTCTGGATGTGATATGTACCCCCAGAATAAAACTGAAATAGATGTTTGTTTGCTGGCTGCCAGTCAGACACTAGTGTTTTGAGTGTGAAACTCATTGTGATGAATCATCTAAATCTCTGATTACTGAAGATTATGTCAATATAGGTGTCTTTAAATTCCTCTGTGTGACTTCACTGCAGACTTCACTTCCTTGGAATGGAAGAGACTAGATTCACACAGCGGGAAAATATATCAAAGAAATCCTCAGCCTGTAGCAGAGGTAAGTAAATACTTTTGTTTGGTTGTTGCTTTTTTGGTTTTTTTCTAATTTGTATTTGTTTAATGCAAAACATGACATATTTGGACAGCCTTAAGAAAATTAATTCAGTGTTGGATTCTGTAATTCTTTAACAAAATCACTAAAATTAAATGTTTTGAGTTATTATTTCTGTGGGCTCAGCTTTTGTCATTACGAAGCCCTTAAAGAGCTAATGGAGTTCCTTTCTTAGGATTTGTTTTCTTTCCTTTCTTGGGAAATGTCATAAACAAGCACTGTTGAGTGTATCAGTTTGCAGCTCATAAACTGTGTGGTACCTTCTGTGACACTAACACTAACTGCCTCTGGATGTGGATACAGTGTGATGAGACTTCATTCAAGACGGCCGTTAGAGAAAATCATATGGAATGCAGGTTTATCTTGGTGAGGACAGCGGAAAACACAAAGTGGTTTTAAGATGCAGTTTAACTAATGTCTGTGTTGTTTCTTCCCAGGAAGTCCAACAGAGTTCATGAGCAGGATTTTTTCAAAATGCTTAATCAGGCCTTTGAACTGAAAAGTTGTCATCGTCTCCCAGGTTTTTGGCGGGTGTTTCAGAAATCAGTTTACTCTGATGGTTGAGTCTGACATAACCAAATGTATGTGCCTGGTTATCTGGAATTCTGTAATTTACAGATGCTGCTGTGGTTGCACAGAATACACTTTTCTTGCAGCGGTATTGACTCAAGCTATGAACGTAGGAGGGCACTGATATCAGCTGCCTAAGAGCTCTGTTCTGCTTCCTGAGCACCAAACTGGAACTACAAATTGGAAAATCTGACCTAGTCTGTGTATCCTGTCTTTTTCAAAAAGGCTTTTTGTCTGAGGCAGGGTTTTTTTGAATAACTACTGCTCCTGGTAAATTGTGATTATTACATTTGCCAGTCATTTGTATACCATAGTAATTGTATTTAGGTATCAGGTGTGTGGTTATACTGTATGCTTGCTTGTCTGCAGTTGGATCTGAATTAATCTCTGCAACCACCGAATGAGTTCAAGGTATCCACTTTGCTCATACTTCTGATGTATACTTTTTCTGTTACAGAATACCACGTTACATTATCTGTGTGCTGGTTAATGAGTTCCACCTCACATAATTACTGCATCAGATGCAACGAATGCTCTATAGAAGGCTTGTTTTGCAGTTCAGTTTACACACCATGATTTCTGGTTCTTTTACAACTCTGGTCTTGTCCTTACTGTTTTTCTGAATCCAGCTGGTAAATTGTCATGAGAATTCTTCAGAGCTAGTGGAAAATTCCCTCTTTCACTGGGTATAGAAGCTGACTATATACAAATCTGCAAGGGAAAAGTGACTGTGTTCAAGCTCTATATTGGATCTCTGCTTAGGAAGCAATGCTATCCTGAGATGGACTTTCAGGACACTTTTAACATTCTGTAACGTGAAATCTCATCTCTAAGCTATGTGACCTGGGTCTGAGACCAGTATTTTGCCCTTGTTCTCCTGTTTCACAAAGTCCATACTAAAATACCTGCATTTTGAAGCCCACTAGGGCTTGGCATACCAGTTTACAGCTTTGACATGGTGCGGAGAAGATGCTGAGCCACAGTCGAGAGTTTGTTTAGTAAGCTTCTTGTGGTTACCTCTCAAGATCTAACTGGCATTCTTCCTTTTGCACTGCCTTGTCAGCCAAGACCAGATCCTGACAGTGAAAAATGTACTTGCCCTGCTGATCTAGGTTTTAGCTGGAAAGAGGCAGCTAAGTCTTGGGGTCTGAAAGCCATCCACCTCATATGTAAAGGATGATGTTCACTGCTGCCTTCTGAGAATGAAGGGAGGACAAGATCTTGTGGAGTTTGGTTCTTAGCTGAGTTGGAAAAGATCTGAAATGTCCCAACTTGCATAGAGTCAAAATAGATTCTAATCATGCTTCTGGCTTCAATTCTGTTCAACTAGGAAGCAAGTCCATTTGCTCCAGTGCTTTGGATCTGACTTGTGCACAACAAAACATCAATGGCAGGAACTGAACGCATGCGTATGGAACATAACTAGTAAAGTGTTTCTAATCAGAGATTCCATTAGGTTTGGGGTTTTGTTTGGGTTTTTTTTGCAGTAGCTTAAAGGTAAATACCTTACTATTATGCAGTAACAGTTGAGTTGTAAGGGATGGATCTGTAAAGTCACTTATGCTATGCTCAACAATGGAATACCTGGTGATAAAGTGTTAAGTAATGTAACTAATGTCGCTCATCTGCTGGTTGCTTTTTTAATCCTGTCTAAAGAAAGAGGAGTGTTTGCAATAGAATTGCTTTTGGGAGGATATTTTTACTTCAGATGATGGTGATTTGCTATCTAATATATACAGATATTTGCAACATTCAGGTCAAAGAAACACATCACTCATTGGGAGACCCATTCAGTCCATCTGCAGTCATTCCAAGTGCTGCAGCACTGCAAGGCAATAATTCATCTTGGTTTCCAGGTAAAGGTCTAAGCTATAAAATATGAAGTCAAGTTTCGTAAGAATAAATATGTGAGGCAAAAATGGAAAAATTCTTAATGTCATTTGGCTAAGAGGTGGAAGTGGATGACCAGGATTTTTAAGCCACCTCCTTGGCTTGAGTACTGAATACTAACCCTATCTTGCAGAATCTCCCTCCATCTCACAGACTTTGTGTTGAAGACAATATGGAAAGATGGTTTACTTTTGCTAGTGAAGTTTTTCCTGAAAACAAAGAAGTGATTATGTATGTAACTACAGCTAGAATTTGGCCTCTTGCATCATCTTAGTGGCCTGAATTACCTAACGATTAAAGAATAATCTTACCTGTATGACTCTTTTTTGTCAGTATCTTTTTACAGAGCAACTCTTTTAACTTCACTACAAGAAGGGGGCCTGAAAATGCAGAAACTTTATGTAGAAAGTTTCAAATTGAAGGAAAAAAAAATCAAAAAAAAAAAAGAAAAAAAAAGAAAAAGTGCAACTCGAGACCAAAAGCCTAAATTGGCTGACAGAAGCTGATGTTACTGTATTTCAGGTGCAGCTCCAATCTTAAATTCTTGCCGAATTTCTAATAAATTTCTGTAGGCCTAAGCTTACTCTATTTCTAGCGCTGTCATGCTATTATATACCTACCGGATGGAGAAGAAAAATCTTTAAAAGGGCTCTTTAAAAGAGTCCTCAGAATGTTTGCCTCCCCTCTGATCTCCTGAGGGTATACTACACAACCTTAAAAAGCCGAACCAAACATAAAACACAAAAAACTTCATAGTAAATCTCAGTCTAGCAAGCTATGCTTAGAAACATTGAGGTATGCACCTCTCCTTCTGTACCACAATTCGCTGCTCTTGGCAATCAAACTATCTGCCACTTCTGAGATACAAGTCTAGTCACACACCTCCATGTATCTTTTTTAATAGCTTGTATTTCTTGAAACAAAATGCATCTTCTTCATTTTCTAGAGCTACTCAGCCTTAAGAAGACTGCTGGAAGAGGAACAATTGGAAAGGAGAGCTAAACATTACTAGCCTTACCCAAAAAACCTACTCTTTTGGGGGGAATAATTATGATCTACTATCGCTAGATCTGATTATAGTTACAGTGCCATTGGCTGGGTTGGAAATAGGTTTTGGGGGTGGGAGGCTTGGAGGGATGAGTTGGTTTTGGGGGGAATAGGTATGTTGTGGTTTGTGGGTTAATATTGGTATTATACCAATATCAATGGCATTACCATTAGTATTGATGTTATTAGATAGTGCCCTAATGATGGACAGGACAGAACATGTGTTGGAGACAGCGCTAGTAGTGGAGGGAGGGAGAGAAGAGAAAATCCTAGGGGAGGGAATATATGAAGCAACTCCTAGAAGTTCACTTTGAGGTAGAAAATGTCATAATTAATTTTAAAAAATAAGAAAAAGAAGCCTCATATGAAACTCTTAGCAAAATGGCACACAGTGGTAGTAAAGTTCATAATCCGAGAAAGTTACTTACGCTGGTGGACTGTCTCCGCAGTACTTCCCAATTCTTTTAGCATCATTTATTTCCCCACCGTTAAACACTGCAACATAGTCATATCTGCAGTAGTTGTCTCTCTCCACATCAAACTTCTCAAACTTCAACTCTATTAGCTGCAGGGAAAGTTAAATAACTCATTAAGGTTTTGATATACAGAGTTTATTAGTGCTCTTATAGCGACCTCTTCATATGAGGAACTAATTGATTTTATTTTCCATAAAGGAAAAATCCTTAGTCCACTTAATTGTGGAGCTAAGTATTTTAATCCGTGTGACTTCTCTCCAACAAATTTTTCAGTGTATGACTAATATTCTGTAAGACACTTTGTTCTCAAATATATGCAAGTAACTTGTGATTAAGTAATTTTCATGAGTGAATAAAAACAGGATAGTAGGTGTCCAGTGTTAGGTTGCTTTTAAAGTAACTGTAACAAATCTAAACCACAAGCAAGGGGCTTTTAGTGTCATTATATCATTCGAGATACACTAAAGAAAAAGTAAGGGCAAAGTTGGTTAAGAGCCATTTCACTGACTTTATCAAGAGCAGGCCTTGACCCACTGTGGTTGCCAGTGCTGTGTTTACTTGATGCAGAAATAAAAAGGTCAGAAACAAAAATATTGATAGAAAAAAAATTAGTAAATGGTAAGAATAAAATCAAGAGAGAGTAACTAGTTAAAAGAATTGTGTTTCCATACATGATTTCCATAAATGTTAGGCTTTGAAAGTTGTAAGAAAAACCAGTATAACTCTAATATTTCCAGTACTGATGCCATTACCTCTAATATGACTTGTATTTATGTACTTTTCTACTTAAGAAGGAAAAACTATGGACAAGAAAACAGATATGGAATTTAATGCTCTGAAATGGAAGTCATGCAGTATAACACTGTCAGTTGTGTGTAGCAAGGAAGGAGAACACAACATAACTGCACAATTAAAACAGGTAATATATGTATTTGGGTTGTGTCTTTATGTGAAGCGCAACAGTTTCTAAATCACCTTCCCATAAATAGCAGAAATAAGACTTGAATGACAGCACTGAAATTGTGCTGATTGTAGCCATGCAAGATTTCTCTTTAAAGTTCTGTCTCAAAGACGATATTAAATCTTTTAAGACTGTACAAAGAAAAAGGAGTCATTTGTGCATTGCATACACTTTATTTGATTTACTGACATAGTGAAAGTGGTCCCGTTTTACATTTGTAGTAATGATAGCCTGTTATCACCTGATGTCTTAGTTTTGCCTGGATATGCTTTTGCACTGTTCAGATGTATAAGGCATCATTTTGCTTCCTGTAAAGTATGAGTAACCTAGAGGGACTTCATTTGAGAAATGAGTAACAGGCTTGTTTCAAAAACCTGTGGTTGTGAAGAAAAAATGCACTTTAAATGGATGTACCCATCTGAATAACGTGCTTATGATCAAAAAAGATTGTATAGAAGTAAGTAATGCAACTTGGAGTGGAAATGCTAAATTTTTCCATAGCAGGCAAAAAACAGCAAGCCATAATATCTACTTTACTATTCTTCCTAAATGCACTTTGCACTAATAAGGAAGTATTTCATGATAGAATAGAAGCTGTTCACCATCATGAGAAGCTCCTACATCTTCTGTAATAAAAGAAGTAATTATAGATTTGTATTAGAAGCAAAAAAGCACCTTACTTTATTGCTCACATGCTTGTGAAAGAGACAACGGCACCTAAACTTTGGCAAATGGAAGAGTGAACAGCTTTTCCACGTGCACTTGAGGAAAGACGATTATTCACTTTTCTCAGAAATGGCTTTTGACTGTCAAAATTCTGCCTCATTTGCATGCAAATAACCACTATTGCAGTACATGGAAAGTATGTATTTGGAAGCTTGTAGATCCATGGAACAGAATCCTCAAAATGTACAGTATACGATGTCCTTATTTTTATGCATACATAGCCTTTCTACAAGTTTAGGAAAAGTTTTTAGGCTTATCTAGAGATATTTGGAAAGAACGAAAGTAATCTGCAGTTTGCAGATAAGGTTTTTCAAAATCACTGCCTATCTGTAGGATTGTTAAATGACCTGTATCTCGCAAGCAAGGAATGTGGATTAAAGAGTAGTACAGGAAAGACTAAGCTGACACACTGCTTCAGTTCAAGGGATAAAATATCTTGGTAAATGGAAAAGTGTGAAAGATCTGAAGAATATATTTATCTAGGGCAGCTTTTTCTTTTTTTTTATTTGGAGGATTATGATCATGAGCAGAAGATTAAGAGGAAAGTTGTCTTTACATATAGAGGAATTTAAGAAGCTGTATGTGATTAAGAAAAGCAACCTACCAGACATGCTTTGTGACAAAAACATTCAGTTATGGTAGACTTCCTGCCAAGGTACAGAGTGTATGGCTCAGCAACAACCAGAAAATGTGAAACTAGGATTGAGATGAGCCCTGTAGTATAAGGAACACACTTGTGTTTGCCATGTGTGGCAAATGGTGGCAAATGAGCCCTCTTGGTCTGCTGTCACATCTCTCAGGGCTTAGTGAAATTGTAACATATGCTCTGATGTTATCTGCCTAACTAATGAAGCATATTATGAGATGGTGTTGTCAAAATATGAAATAAAACTTCTTGAAATGTACATTGAAAATTCCAATGCAGGACACACCTGAATATATTCCGTGTACTGTAGGCAGAATAAAATTTCTGCTTTCAATAAATTCAATCCACTCTGCCTGGGTACCTCAATAACAAAGTGCAGCAACACCAATAAATGCTACAAATGTTGTTAGACTTAAATGCAGTATTGGTCATGATCATATTTGGTCTTGAGATGATCATCTGCCTTAACTCAATTTGCACGATGTTTTGTTAATTAACAAAATAAGCTTTAAAAATTCCTGTTTTAAAAGCTTCAACAGTTACAGATGCTTTAAAAAGCTTAATTTAGCTGGTTTTAAACTGAAGGAGTTTGAACAGGATATTAGGAAGTTCTTCACTGTGAGAGTGGTGAGGCACTGGCACAGGTTGCCCAGAGAAGCCATGTCTGCACCCCATCCCTGGCAGTGTTCAAGACCAGGTTGAATGGGGCTTTGAGCAACCTGGTCTAGTGGAAGGTGTCCCTGCCCATGGCCTGGGGTTGGAACCGGATGAGCTTTAAGGTCCCTTCCAACACAAACCATTCCACATATGACATGAATATGTCAGTGACAGAGGAGGACATGCAATGTTGAGAAACCACAGGAGTTACTGGAGTGAGGCAGGCAATACTGGAGAGGAAGGCGGGTATTGCTGGAGCATAGGTCTGCCTGTACTCCTTGCACAAGCTCAGCTTCACATGTCAGCCAGATAGCATTTTTATTGTTCCAGTGCAACACAGGCAGCATGTTGTGCAAGCAGGCTGTCATGAGGCATTAGTCCTCATGCAATGGAAGCTGGGCCATGCTGGCAGGGTGATGGCAGCGCATTACCTGGTTCTTTGGAGCGACAATGTGCCAGGAGCAGGTGACTCCCGCTGGGTAGTCTCTCTCTGGCCAGTTGGGAGTTTGGAAGGACCCCGATGGCTTCTCCAGTCGTCCTCCACAGTACTGGTCCCCTGCAAGCACAGCACACCATGCTGACCCCAGTGCAACGGCATGCAGGTAGCCTGTGTGATGCACTTGTTTTGCTGCAGGGGCCTCGACGAGGGGACATGGGCAGTCCTAGCCAGTCCTGCCACAGCCCCACCACTGGACATGGCTGAGCCCTTCAACTCAGCTGGTGGCACCTCTGGGAAAATGTATTTAATTAAGGGAAGAAAAGGCCAGATGTAGAGGAAGAGGAGGCAAAAAAGAAGAGTGAGAAACATTCCTGTGCACACCAGGATTGGAGGAGGAGAAGTTGTAGGTGCTGGAGAACTTCTCCACAGCTCACAGGGGAGGCTGTGTCAGGGGGCTGATGGGGGCAATACAGGGGTACAGTTAGAAGGACTTAATAAATTACTCATCACCTGCACTGTGTCTGCCTAACAACCTGTTTATCTGCTATCTAACAACCTAACAATCTGCTATCATGCTAATAGCAAAAGCCTTGAAAAAGAGTCCCTCAGCAGGGCAATGCCACCTCCCTGCAACCTCCCAGCCTCTCGCGGTTCTTGGTCTTCCCAGGCACAAGGCAATGCCTTTATGTTTAATAATACCTAACAATTTTTTCTTTCATATGTTTTTCCAATTGTTTTTAAACCAGTGAAGAAATTAACAATCCACAAAGTTCCCTGGCACAGCAATCCACCACTTAACAGCTCACTGAGAAAAATCACCTTCTTTGCAGCCACTTGCTCGTCTGGTTTTCATGTTAGAAGAGGCAGTGATCCCTGTTCAATTTCCGTGTACCACCCATGCCTTTAGAGCCTTCTCCTACACTCCCCTTGACCTTCTCTTTTCCAGCATGAAGGTGTTCCATGCTTTGCAGCTGGTCTGTGTGTAGAAGATGTTCCATAACTCTTTCATACTTGTTGACTCTGATTGCTTCTGATAGTTTTATTATATCCTGTTCTGAGATGGGAACATCCAAATGGCACACAGTATTGAAGATGTAAATGCATTATGGATTTATAGGGGCATAATTTGTTGTTGTTGTTTGGTCTTTATTCCCTTTTCAAAAAATTGGTAAGCTTCTGTTTCTTTTTTGATACCTATTTGCACTGGATTGATGCTCAACTATTGTTTTCGTAAGTTATCTGTTTTAAACCTGAGATCTCATTCCTAAGTGGTAATAGTAAATTCAGAACCCATCGTAGTATACATGAAGTTAGGGTTTTCCCCCTTATTTGCAACTTTTATCTGTGTTGAATTTCATCTACCGTTTTATTGACTAGCCATTACTATATTACTACTAGGTGCAGCTCTTTCACAAGTCTTACAATAGTTAGCCCTCCTCTTTACTACTTTGATTATGATAAAAACAGTTATACTTTGTGATATTCTCAGCAAGATAATTAATGAATGTGTTGAACAGCACAATACCTAATACATTTGGCATCACGTCTTTTTAAGCATTTATGTGGCTCTCCACAGAGCTGTACAGTTATATTTCTCTTCAGCACACGTGTAATTGTTAATTACCTCTTTCATGTGGTTCTGCTGCAGAAAACTTCGCAATGAATCCACTTCCAGCAGTATTAGCATCTGAAGTCATCTGCACCAACATTTTATTGCTGCTGGATACAAGAGCACCTGGTTTCACAGTACCACAGAACCTGCCTATGCGTTGTCCGTTGGCATGGCCATTGTATATATCTACAAAATCGTATCGGCACAGGTTGTCACTTTCCAGGTCTAAATATCTAAAAGAAAGAACCACCACTTTTCCTTCTGGGACCTGCAGAGAGAGGGAAGGAGGGAGAGATATATCTTGAAGTGTGACTGATACTGCATATCTATTTGATCCCACTATTTGCATGAGTATTTTCATATCCTTCACGTCTCACCAGGTAAGCCCTTTTTGTCAAGTATACTTCAGGCAGAAAGGTTTTTAAAATCATATTGTACCAATCATGAAAACAAAGCTCTGGCCATCTCTGTTGCCATTATTTTCGTCCTAATCCACAGTATTGTCTAGCTAGGCTCATATAGTCAATTATATAGCATCACCACCCAGTTCCGCTTGGCATGTTTCTCTTATTTTCTGCTCAAAGTATGCAATCAGCCATGCAGCTCCCTGTCACCAAGGAAAGTGAGGAGGATGAGAACAGTATGTTTAAAAAAATAAATAAAAGGTTTAGGATTTTGAACAAATGAAATGGCCTTATTTATGTCATAAAATTTCACAGTTTAAAGATTTTTTTTTATTTACCAACACATGACTTACATTTATAAATAAAAATTGGAAACTTAATGGCTAATGCTGTACAACCCTAATATTTAGTTATTGAAGTGGGTACATTTAGATTGAAGGCTGCAGTGAAAGAACTGTATTTGGAAAGAATATGTAAAATTATGAGCAGAGAATTCAAAAAAGCCATTGGTGGTTGTCCTCAATACAGAAGAGTTTTGTTTTCTGAAACACCTGAGGAAATGTAAGACAGCAAATCTTATATGTCTGTATCTGTGGACATTGGGAAAGAGGCAAGAGTATGGAGAAGGATGTAAATTGAGAAAGCATAACAGTTTACAAGGAGGAGAACATTTCCTGGGATAGAGTTGCAAGCTTGTAAGAGAATAAGCAGCATACTGAGAAGCAAAAACTATTCTGACAAAGCATTCAACGCTATGCAACAGGACAGGAAGAAGGGAAACAGTATTTTGCAATATAGAGGAACGCTATTCAGGCAGAGTGTAATTATCTACATTTAATTCTCAGCCCAGAAGAGTGGTTACCTATTAAAATAAGTGCATCTGTTCTATTTTAGTGAGACACTGCTATTTTCTACTTTTAAATATATAACACAATTAATGTACCTGCAGGAAGTTGATATTTAAGCCCCTTTATTTAAGAGTTTGTGATTTTTTTTCCTTCCCTAAGAGTGACTCATTTTAAACACCAGTTTGAGATAAACTGTTCCTTTATGAAACTGTCAAACAGTGGTTTTAGCTATTGAAACTCACAGCATTAAAATTCCTTGTCAGGTATAGATGGAGGTTTTATAGATGGAAGAAACCAATTAACCTACAGGAGATACTCATACAGGCAGCAGCTCTAGATGTGCTAAGAAGTGTGCTGTAGATATGGTAAGATTACTCATTCATGCAGCTGCTTTTATGCCCAGTGCTAACAGTAATCCTGCACCAGGACAGACTTATGCATAAGCTGTTTTCAACTGCCTGGGCTCCATGTACTGACAAGCCCCACTACAGTTCCTGTTGCCGGTTTCAGAGTATGTTCCTTTAATTTCCAATTTCTCTCAAAAATGCATTCAGTCCCCCTGTGCTGACGTACATCACTACTACTACTGCTACTGCATCAAAACCACAAAACTCATCTGATCTTACCCAGAAATTCCAAACCACAATGACTATGTTTTAGAAAACTGTGGAGCCAGGTATTAGGTTTAAAACTCAGGCTACTGAATTGAGCAAACCCTATAGCTGGTAACAGAAATTATTCCACATGTATATTTATTCTGTGAAAGCGATATGACTCCCTGAATCACTGCTCTCATAACTAATTCTCTTTACTGTTGCATTTGCTTGTCTTCTGGTCTGAATCACTAAGAAGCATTAAGACACAGCCATTTTAATGGAAAAAGAACTAAGAAGAATTCGGTATTCCTTTCAGAAGACCCGAATGTTATTTATGGTTATACTACAAACTCTGTGTGACTGGACAAATCAGTCAAAAAAAGCTGGCTGGAAAGTTAGACAGATAAAGCCAGATTTAGGCAGTCAAATTAAAGCAGCCTTTTTTCCCAGAAGTATGTATATAAAATAACATACAGTCATTTGGTTTGGAACACTCATTATTCACAAGTTTGTGCAACTGGTATCCAAACAAGATCCAAATGAGGTGACCTTTTAAGGTCATCATGTTTTAAAACAGACTGAGCTGTTACACCTACAGTTAAGATTGTCCATAATTTTCCACTGTCTTGTGGTTTTGCTACAACTTGCCCACCTTTAACAAGTTTCCCCTTTTTCTTCCACTGTTTCTGAAAGTTGAGCAGAAGTTGCTCTGTCATATTAAATAGTTTTGTCATTACCTCTGATATTTTTTCCCTACTTTCTCAGCTTGAATTCGTCTTTGAAGACACCTACTCCCTCCCAGAGTTTGAAGAAGGAAGTGGAAATGTGAGAGGTGGCTGCTTCTGGGGTAGGAAAAAGTCTTTTTGCTGTTCTTTTAGAAATGTGTCCAGATTGAGCCAAGTGGTTATCCCTCAGTGATGCTGATGGGTGCTCAGTGGCACCTTTGTTCCATGAGCACACTGAACCAGCACTGCTCTGCTCACACAAGCCTTATGGCACTCGCTGCTATCCCCAGTTATTCCACTCTGTCCTGCTGCCCCAAGTGGGGCACAGGGAACCAGGATGAGGGACTGGCTCATGCTTAAGAGGGAGAGGATGCTGGCAAAGCAGCCAAACTCCGGAACTGCCAGCCAACCATTCACTCAAGTCTTGGGTTTTCTGTTTCATGGTATAAGTAATTCTGTGCAGTGTTGTATCCTTCCTTCTCTTCTCTCCACTGCTGTGTTATACTAAACTAGACTACATTATCCAATTATACTTCATGATAGCTTTTAATCTCTCTAGCTGCTACTAGTTCAGTCTATTTGATCTTGGTCAAGAATGTTCCCTACCATGTACTGAGTTTCTAAGTTTTGTTTTGCAACTGTTTGTAAAAAATGCGGAGGAAAAACTCAGCCTCTTGGTCATGAATGTTTAACAAGGAGCCTGCTCCAGATTTTAGTTGTCAGAATAATACTTGCTCACGTTTAGCTGACTGTGGGGAGAGAAGTCATTTACAGAAATGTGTCAACTGAGGCCCTTAATCCCAGTTGCTACTTAGTGCCATTACTTTATAAAATAATGTCACTGCTTATTAAAATAATATTTTTCATTATTCATAAAAACATCAAATTTGTTCCAGTATGTTAAATCAATTAAAAGTTTGTGGTCTGACCAGATGACATTCAAGAGTGCAGAGGATGGTGGCTCCACATTCTGGCAGCAGCTGCACCAGTTTGCAGCTACTCCCAAGGAATCCCACCCTAAACACAGTCGTTCTTGCAAAACAATGCTTTTCTTTTATTTCTACCATTTCCCTTTTTTAAATGTTGAAAGTGAATGTGCTAAAATCTGCCAATGTTTATCCTAGGTCATTTAAGAGATTGTTCCATGAGAAACACAGGGGAGAAAGCAAAGGCCAGCATGACTCAGTGCTGTTTACTTTGAGCCACGTCTGAGTCTGATGCAGTAAGATAATGGGATACCTCAGAGGAAGAATTGGAAGGAATTGCAGCTGTTAATTGAAAAAAAAAAAAGGAAGAGGGGGAGGAGTCAATGGAAGAATGTGTGATGCTTCCCCTGCAGGGTGTGCCTCACTTTCCGATTTATCCATCCAGCTGGTATCTTTCAATGACAGAGCCAGTTCAGCTTCTGCTTCTCCTTGTCACACTGAAAGTGACTGATCCATACTTGCCCTCTGTGTCCCTTCTTATTTTAAGTCTATGGACTTCTTCAGGATCAAAAATTATGACAGTAAACTCATGTGAAGGATGCCCTATGTCTACTGAAGGCTAAAGAAAAATAGCACTCCCTGAATTTTTAGGGAGTTTTTCTATAGCTTAATTTCCTAAAATCATCTGTGTAGACAGTTAACCTCTTCAAAAGGGAGTGAGTATTTTATATAGACAACCCACCGCAAAATAAGGTCCCTAGGTGTTGGTTAGGTTTTTTTTTTTTAGTAATTCATTGCTGCCATTTCATATAATATTAATCAAAGTCCACTTACATTTAAAGCAGTTATGTTGGTTTTATGTTATTCTGACTGAACGTAAAGCCCTTTTCATCATTGTGCCTCTGTTTCTGGGGAGGATTCCCAGACTGTTTTACTTTTCAAAATCAGTTGGTTTAGATTATTTGCTTTCAAAATAATCTTCTGATAGGAAAAACCCCTTAAATGCCAACTTTCTGAGAAAATATTTTGCCTTGTTTTTTAACCCTATATTGTTGATGGGTTTAATATATTTTGGTGTGTATTTAATACCAAAATACTGATTGTAGGTTTTGCCATAGCAGTCCTAGGTAGATGTGAAAAACACATCAGCTACCTGCAAGCCAAACATATTATTTCTCTCTACTGAGAACAAATGTGAAAGCTATTTGGAATTACATGTGGGAAGAACTGCAGTTCCTGCCCAGTTGCTTGTTGCCCAGCTCACCAGCCACTGAGGAGCAGTTCTGTAAAAAATCCTATTAGCTGCTCTTCCTGACAAAAAGGCGCTAGATTCTGCTCAGCTCTTTCTTTTCTGGCAATACAACCATGCGTGAAGATCTGTTCTCAGCTGGAAGGGGCAGTTTCACAGGGACATGGGAAAATGAATGCTTAAAATGTAGAGAAAATGATTTAAAATATTTCACTCCCCCAGGGCAGATTCCCCGTTCCCCTAATAAGTAGCTTTTTCAAACCTTGCTTATTGTCAGCAAACCTGCTGAAACACAGCTTCTGAACCTATAAAAACATAACCTTACATAACTCTGACAGTCTTCAGTATTATTGTTGTGCATAAAGTTGTTCAAGTTTTATGGGAACTACACAGCCTGCCAGCAAAATGCAGGACAGCAGTCCAGATTCTTGGACTATGTGACGCATTTATGCAAGGTGATGGCCAAGAAGTATTACAGAGTAGCAAAAGTAAATGTATATGACATATTTTAGATAAAGCTACATACATTACTATAGGAAAGGAAATAGCTGTACAGATGACTTCTTAGCAAAGCCAGCTAAAAGCTGCTGGATAGTCTGCCAAGGTTGTAATATAACCACAAGCATGTGCTGAACACTTCTTAGAGCTCTGTAGAATAGAGAAGCTGTTTTCTTTAGCCAGCTCAAAAAGTCCCAGTCTCTTGAAATAACAGAACCATAATTGAGTTAGAGAGACTCTTAGGTTTAGCAGACCTGTTGGAAAGATTTCAGCTGATATCTGAATGCTACATTGCTTTATCTGTATTACCCATAACATTTTCTAGGCATATTTTCCTCTAAAGAATGAAACAGCTGTCACTCTGCCTCTGTGTGGATTTTGTCCATAGACAGTGAGATCCTGTAGTTGAGAAAACAGCAGCTTCATGCTCCTTGTGACCCAGATGCAAAGTGAATCAATGCCTCTTCCAGTCTTGCAGACTTGTCAGATCCTGCATTAAGCAGAGTGTTTTCAGTAAGGTGTTCACAACCCTTGGATAAAATGGACAGGGAAAAAGCCTTAGTCACCTTTTAAGGTCAGATGCTAAATGAGGAAGCCTAACAGTAACTACAGCATATTTCATCATGACTGTGTAAGCGGCTTTCTCACTTGGGTGCTATTGCAAGCTATTATGAACCTCACCAGTATCAGTGAAAGGATTTTGTTGCTTAAATTCAGGCTAACCAGACCCTTGACTTTCCCTCAGTTTGGTAAATCATCCTCTTTTTAAAAAGGATGCAGGTTTAGTCTTGAAAGTTTTGTACTCCTTGCTTTCCCTACCTCCATCCTGTACAGCTAAAGACAGGGCATTCTACACAGTTGATGGACGAAAAAAATCAACCTAAGTAAGCAGTATTGCCTATTAAGGGTTAAATGAGATGGGGACAAATGAAAGCCTGGACTATTGGAGTTGTGCAGCCGTTTGCTGGCTTTGGGCGAGCTATGGAGAATGGGTAAGCAGCAGTCAAAGAGCAGGAGGAAATGGCAGCACAGCAGAAACGCAGAAGTCAGGATGGTCATAAAACGCCAGAAGCCGTCGAGTTCCTCCCATTGTCAGTAAAGCCTGAGTGCAGACACACAGTTTTGTGGTAACTCTTCTCATAATGCCCAGGCTAACCTGGACGCTCACATCTTGATGGCAACAGTCACATGGAGTCTGCAAGAAAACCACTCTCTACAGACTTTTAAAATACAATCATTCTTTTCTCCCTCTATCCCCAATATGTGATGAAGGGCAGATCCATGCAATGCTTCAGTAAATGCTTCCCCAGTGCTGCCTCTATTAATAATCTGAATTTTTTAATGGTAAAATATCTGTTACAATCAATATTATTATTTCGTCCAAATTAAATTTTGAACTTTTGAAGAGCTAATACTGAATTACATTGGTAAACTTGAGAGGTTTTTTCCCCTTTTATTTAAGGCATGTGTGCGTGAATCCAAATGCAATTTGTGTCTGCTCTTCAGACTCTAAGGAGGGCTATGCTAATTGCTGTAATCTCAGCCTCTCAATAGCATGAAGCAAGTTTGTTTGTAAGTGTACACTGTATTTCATATCATTCTTTTCTGGATAAAGTCAGTCACAGATGAAAGGTAACCTCTAACTTGGCCCTAATACTAACGCTGCATAAAGGTACAGAAAGCAACTGTTGCAGCCTCTCTGCTATCCTGCAGATAAAATTATTAAAATGACATCACTCATTTGGTACGAGAGGCGTTTTAACTGAACACTGTAAACAGATCAATGTCTCCTGCTTTGCGTCAGCATCTCTATAGTAGCCGGAGACAATTGCACTGTGACATCCTATTCTACTGCCAGCACCTAGCCTGCAATGTGCTCTTTGAATTGAAGATGTCTTCAGTGATCCTGTCAGCATGCAGATTAATGGGGGGGTGGGGGGTGTGCAGTGTTATGCTTTCTTATACTTCTATTTTCTAAAGCCTATATTCTAGGCCTTAATGTCATGAAGTTCTTAGTGAACTGTGCCTAAGAAATGGAGAGGAAATTTGGTGGAAAATTTTGGAAGGCTTAATTTGTGCACATGTGAGAAGTCATTCATTCAAATCTCTTTCTCAGAGTCTGTGGATAAAGACACATCCAACACTGGAGTGTTTAGTCCTCATTGTTTAATAGCATTTGCTGTCCACAAATATGATATCTCTGCCCTACAGTATCATTTCGGCATCAAAATACCAATCTTTCCACATGGTTTTTTATGGTCATTTATAAATGTAACAACACTTCCCTACTGCTTTGGCAGCTTGCTGTATGACATACTCCAGATGTCCTGCCTGGCAGAACACAGTTATTAGCACAGGACAAGCAAACCTACCTGAATCTTGAATTTTTTGTTTTTGCTTGAAAATTTTTCTAGGTCTTCCTGCCAAAAAATTTTGCTTTACATTACCTACACCTCACGGCTTTACTTTAGTCCATTCAATCTAACCAACTATTGCTTTCTGCTGTGACTGGAAATGTAGATGTTTGCTTTCCAATGGGTTAATTTAAAACAAAGGTGTATCTATGGAAGTCAATGAAAATTTGCCTTTGACATTAAGCAAGGTCAGTTCTGTTTCAGCCACTATTATCATATTACAGCAACCCTAAAAAGCTCCAGATAGTTAAGCTGCTCTGAATTATTGAGTTCATTATGACACATATGTTATCCCATGTAAAACACTGGCATTAACAACAAATAGCTCTTCATTATCTTCAGCACTGATTTGGTGATATTAAAAATTCTTACTGTGATTTTCCAAGTACATTTGCTGTTTGGAGGGTAGACTCCAGGAAATCCTTCACTCCCAATAAACCCTGACTCTCCAGATACAACTCCTCCACAGGCAAATGTAGGCCTGAGAATAATAGGAAAAAGTAGTGCTTAATTTTCAAATGTATTTCATTTATTCTGTGAATAGTAGTAAAAAGGCATGAACTGTCTTAAAAACACAGCTTAAATACTTAGAAACATTGCTAACTTTAAACATATGCTTCATTACTTGCATAATTCCACTGCTAACATAGAATATGCAATTTAATACACAAACTGAGGTGTAGAGGAAACAACTTGGACTAATTCTGGGTTTACAAGAGCTGTTATCCTTCCTCCTTTTTTAGTTCATAAGATGGAAGGTGTGGTGTGAATCACTGCAAATTGCTATTATGATGAAAAAATAATTATTAAAAGTGATTGGTAATGACTTTTTTAGGATATGTAGTTGTAATTAAAATAGCACAGTGATAAAAATAATTTTTGATTCCTTTCTATTCTACTCTGAAAAGCTTTGAACTTGTACATTTTTTTTCTCCACCACAGGAACACAACCCACCACGTGCTCCAGTCCTGCTGCTCCAGCCTGACGATGAACCCTGTGCCCCGATTTTGCCAGGGTGAGGGTGTTCAGGGGTCCAGTGTCTGCTTCCTGTTCCGGGGACAGATGAGAGCCCCCCAAAACCCCTGCACAGAACCACAGTCTTACTGCTGAGGACACGAGGGTAAGTGAGTGCCCCGCTGAGCTTCAGGTACTGGGATATTACGTCATACAGTTATGTCACGTTAAGTGGTGTGTTACAAAGGGCTGCTCCCGCAGTGGCCTGTTCCCGTGGGAAAAACCCCTCTCCGTGCCCTCCCCTGATGCGGTAACGGGCAGTGAAACATCCGCGGCTGCTGTCCGAGGGCAGCGGAGGCGCGGACGGGGGCGGACGCCACTGCTGCGGAGGGAGGGAGGCGGGGGAGGGTGTGCAGCGCTGCGCGGGTGCGGAGGGACGCACGGTACCTGTGCGGCGGAGGCGCGGGGCGCGCAGCCGCCGCCACTGCCAGCAGTAGCGGCAGCAGCAGCAGCGGCCGCGGGGCGGCGGGCGGCATCTCCGGGCGACGGCTGCGGCTGCTGGGGCAGGGCTGGGGCCGCGGAGCCGCTCCTCCGGCTGCCGCCTGCTCTTCCCGTGTGCGCCGGGGCCGGGGGAGGAGGCAAAGGCTCCCGCGGTCCCCCGCCCCCAGGGCAGGGCAGTACCGGGCAGGGCCGGGCCGCGCCGCCCGTCCCCCGTGGGGCGCGGCGCTGCGGAGCAGCGGGAGCTGCGGGCTTCCCCCTGCCTGTGGAGACCCTGTCCCTCTGTGCCCAGCGCCGCCCGGGCAGCGGTGCTGCAACCTCGGCCCCGGGGGCACTCCCGGCACCACATACTTTGCGAACGTAGGGGCTGAAGGAGAGCTTAGTCAGCGAGACCTCCCGAAGCCCCGCAGGCTCCTGCAACTCCCCGCTCCCTGTCCTCAGGTGGCACAGGGAGGGTGTTTGCCCCTATCATGAATGAACTCAGTGTCACCGTTTGTGCTGTCGTGGACAGCTTCGCCAATGCTTGAGAAATAGTAATGCTACTTCAAAATTTCTTCTTTATTTAAATTCTAAAGTAAACTTAAAATGCTTCATTTTGTTTACCCATTGGTAATCTTGACCCATTTAGTAGCCTTTTCACTCTGGCTGTGAAAGATGCTCTTTAAAGGGCTGCGGCAAAGCTAACAGTAACAAACTCAATACTTGTGTGTTTGTAGGATTTGGGCCAAGGTTGTTTGACCGAGAAAAAAAATGAAAAATTAAGTCAGTATTCTCACTGAGCACAAGAAAAACTCATTTTTAAAAATGTTTGCTGAAACCACATTGTTGGTGCTGTTGAAAGATGACATACAGGTTATTGTGTCAGTAAATAGTATTTCATCTTGTGACAATTGTTTTAAGAAAAGCCTGCCCCTCTTCCTGTTTTAAATGCTTCTTCCCATATACATCTCTTGCAGTATCTAGGAAAAAGAGTTTGGGCACAGCCAACCAAAGCAAGGACTGCAGGAGCTAAACAAATTCTGCTGCATACAAGGTAGAATATAAACCTATTATTTTCAGCTTATTTATCAAGCACTTAACATTCCTATTCTTGCAAAATACAAAGAAGGGCATTCCCACTTCCAAAGCTTTAGAAATGTTGTGTATTAGAGAGGGTGCCCTGAGGATTAAAGAGAAAGTGGATGCTGCATTCTCCTGTATTCTGTGCAGTGCTGGATGAAGGATGCAGCAGAATAACCTACATCCACACCTACTAAATTTCTCAGAGGATTTGTGTGGGAGAGGTGCAGCTGCTGTTGGGACATCCCAGATCTTTGGAGGCAGCCTGCAAGATGGCTGGTAAGTAAAAAGTGTGCAAGAGGCAGCAGAAGACAAAAAGAGCAGAGGCTGAGGTGTTCAAGGGTTTCGCAGAGGCCTAGGTTTTGTATGAGAGCGGGTATGCCAGCAGCCAGGTGGAAGTGCCTGTCCTGCAGCCCAGAGGAGGGGCAGCCCCACACCCCCCAGTGGGGATGGAGGAAGGAGCAGGGCATGTCTGTGCACAGCTTGGTGAAGGATTGGGACAGGGAGCTGAAGTCGACAAAAAGGGGGCTGTGGAGACAGAAAAGATTGTAACATGGTCAGAACAGAGATACTACTTGCAGTTGTGCTTGGAACTGATTTGAAGTGACATAAATGGGAAATAAAAAAGCTGAAAAGGAGACATTTACTCACTCTATACCCAACAGGATGCTGGTTAGTAGCCAAAAGCTCAGCCAGTATCACTAGGTATACTGGGTTTAGCCATGAAGGTCATTCTAGACATGGAAGTCAATGTATACGACAATTGTGTGATACTCACAGCACAGACAGGTATTCCCTGCTGCTCCTCTCTGTCAGCATTTCTGAAGTCTAATTTTAAGAAGAAGAAAGTATTTCAGGCTTTATATCCACTGAAGAACTGTCCTCCATGTAAAACCTCAAAAAAATGCTGTTAGTTCCCATGGACTACATGTGGTTGCTGTTGACTTTTAACCTCTTCAGAAGGTAGCTTTAAACTCCTGAACAGTTAATGTGATAACTGGTTCTGCATTACACCAAAGAATATCTACAGATCTGTGCAGCAAAAGGACAACTCAGGCCCTGATGGCAAATCGAGGCAAAGAACAGGTTTCTGGGAAAACCCCATGCACCCGTGCACACATGCAGCCAGGCTTCTGCACCTCTGCCACACAGGGAACAACACCACCATCACTCCCTGGTTTTGGCTATCCAGGAACGCACCCTAAATTACAGACTACAAAACAGGCACTCAGTCTAAATTAAACTGTATTTACCAAATGTAAATAATGCTGCTAGGGCAAATTCACCCATGAACCAGAGACGTCTGACTGGTTTCTATTGACGGCTGCAGGCGGAAAAGAAAAGTAAAAGGCCAATAAGCAGTTACACATAAATAAATGCGTTAGCATTGACATTAATCTTGAGATAATACCTGTTAGGAACACAGAAATGGGAGTGACCTTTCTCCTTCACCAAGTCCCCTACTGCTGCAGGGAACTAAGTAAAATAAAACCTTTCTGACTTAATTTTTGAAGTCTGGAAGCTGCTTGATCAGCATGTGTTAGAGTCCCTGTCTTTGCAGGATAAACCCGTGAAATGCACAGTTAGGAGTTGTATGTAGGAAGTGGATATAAATTAAACTATACAGGTTTTAAAATCAAAACCAAAAGATGGCAGATTTACAATGTCTCATGAAATCTTAATTATGCTGCGCTGTGTATGTATTCTTTGCATAAATGATGCATAGGTTATGTGACAAAAATAGTATGGAGTTGCATTAGCAAAGAGTCTGTATTAACGTACGCAAAACCCATCTAACTTTTGACAGTCGACTTTGCCACACAAGTAACTTTGTTTTCTAACACAGTTTCTTTTTGAAGGCAGAACAAGACCTATTTTCTGTTACATGGGTCACTGAGGCACGGCCTGTACAGGGTTGGAAGGAAAGAATCTTTAGTGATAAGCTATTTAACATTTGAACTACAGAGCTAGAAGTAGAGTGGTTATAAAATGTGCCTGCTGTCCTAGGGTCACATTGTCTGCTGCAGTGGTCTGGCAGAAATGCCCAGCCCGAGCGACCCCTCTTCTCCCATTGGCTGCTGCTAGCTCTCCCGAACTAAGCTAGTGATGCGGGTGATCTGGGGTGAGTGCTCATTTCTATCAGTCATTGAAGAAAGCTATTTTGTACATGAAGCTAACAAAAGACAGATTTCTCAGTGAATGTCTGGCAAATTTGACCTTGTCTGCCTGAAAATGAGACTGCTGAAGTGGAAAGAGGAAACCTCTACCTGAAATGTAACCTTCTGTAACTGAGATGTTCTTTGAAAATGATGTGCAAATCAGGCGGAAGTGGTCCTGCTCTTCTATGTGTCCTTCCATGCATCCCTGCCATCTTTCCTGTGACAAATTTTATGAGGTTGCTGTGCAGTAGCCATAATGGTTTGCTGATCTGACTGAAAATGAACCCGCTCCCTAAAAGCTTAGTTTCTGAGTCTTTATGCTCCAGCTTTCAGGCTTCTCGCCAAATCATCTTTTCCTCTATGGAGAGTCATCTGTACAAAATCCCTTGCACTGTGACAAAAAGATGTAATGCTTCCTAGTACTCTTAGTGTTTCTGCACAAGTCCTGTTCTGCTAACACTGTGAAGTTATTTGAATTTAAATTTATGTAAATGCTATCAACAACAGCTCTTTATTTCATTTGAATCACAGAATCAAAGAATGGTTGGGTTGGAAGGGTCCTTTAAAGGTCATCTAGTGCAACCTCCCTGCAATGAGCAGGGACATCTTCAACTAGATCAGGTTGCTCTTAGCCCTGTCCAAACTGATCTTGAATGTTTCCGGGGATGAAGCATTTACCATCTCTCTGGGCAACTTCTTCCAGTGTGTCACCACCCTTGTCATAAAACAAAACCTCTTCTTTGCAATCTAGTCTGAACCTACACTCTTCTAGTTTAGAACCACCATCCCTTGTCGTATTGCTACAAGCCCTATTAAAAAGTCTGACCCTATCTTTTTTAGAAGTGCCCTTTAAGTATTGAAAGGCTGCAACAAGCTCCCTCTGGCACCTTCTCCTCTTCAAGCTGAACAACCCCAACTTTCTCAATGCAGTCTTAACTGCCCAAACGTTGATATTTTCACTTCTGAAAGAACTTTGGGATTTCCTGGAATTGCAAGGCATCTCTTTTCAGAGTAGCACTGGACAACATGCAATTGAGAGGACATATCCCTATTTTCTTGATAATCCTAGCACTTAAAATGACTCTTACAAACTGATGTTCCCACCCAGTTCCTAGGATTCCCAAATTTGCTTCGGTTTGTAAGCCAAGGATTTGCCCATGTTACTCCTTTGATTGAATTTGCTACTTCATAGAAATAAGAAACCACATGAGGTTTTCACTGGAAAACTTGCAGAGCCTCCACCCTTCCCCAGGCAGGAATTCAGACTCTTCTCTTCTTTTGTCTGTCAAGCTTTGCTTGTGGTTCATTTGTCAAATAACTGTTTTCTGGCTTTGTATAGAAAATGGCCGTGATGAGTCATAGACCTCCCCCTCCCTTTTGATATAGAGATACCAAGTGCAAATGCAGTATTGACAGCATTCCCATCCCTTCTTAGGGATTTAGGAATTTAGGAACTGAGCTTACATTCCTTAATTAACTTTTTAATTGTCTATTTGCTGGCTTTGCCTCAAGTAATAACATCTTTAATACAGTTGCAAAACTTCATAACTTTTATTGTCATTTAGCAGAGAGTCCAGATATGATACATTCATCCTAAAAGTGCTACAGTTTTTCAACGGCTTTTCTAAATTACCTCAGGTCCTTCCGTTTGTCAGTCTGGGAAATTCTGACATCAGTTTCTATTTGCCTCTTTTTTTATAGGAACACAAGTTGATATCCAGTTATTCTTTTGGGTTTTTTTAAACATTTTATGTGTATTGTTCAATGTTAATTGCTTATTTGCCAGCATAAGAAAATATTAAGGAGAACTTGGAGAATGGTTGAATTGTTTTTCATCATAATGTAAAAATGATAAACGTGACAATGACTGCTAAATTGCAAATATTCCTTCCACCAAACAGATCTAATAATTATTAACCAGAGTGTCTGCTGTCAAATAGGATGCTTCAAACATTCATAATATTGTGAGCAGATACTCCATCATAGTCCAAGCCTCCAAAATCATTGTTTCAACATTTCCAGTGAAGCACAGCCGAGTCCATTAGACAAGGGCATGCACTTACAAGGGTCATATCATGCAGCAGGTGGAGAAATTGCTAAAGTACTGATCAGAGAAATGGGGTCTAAAAGGATATTTTTAAGCAAGAGCTGTCTCCCCAGTAGCGCATTTAAAACCTTGTCCGTTTAAAACATCTGTCCAAGGCAGATTTCAGTATATAAAAGGAACAGGAACATAAACCAAGGAGTAGAAAGCCATAAAATTAAAAAGGCAGAACCCCTGAATAGCCTGCAGGTACCTGTGATTCAGGCAGTCCCATGACAGAGTCTTGCAGCAGCAGCATAGCACTTCACTCTCTACAGGACACCTTCCAAGCCCCGGCACAGGACAGGGCATCATCAAGTGACAGTAAATGCTATTCTTATCTAAAGAGCTGTAAAAACAAAGGCAGATCAGCTCCCTACTCAGTCATTATCCCAGGCTCAATGTAACCTAAAGCAGCAAGTATTCAAGTACATAATACGATGAAAGAATATTCCAAAGCAGGTTCCCTTTGCTTTGGTGAATGTGGGAAAGAAACATGATATAGTTAATTACGCTTGTGCTTGGCAGGAAATATGAGAGGAATTAGAAAATTATGTCAATAAAACAGAAAAAAACCCCCCCAACTTTCTTTTTTGGGATACAAAATAGAATTTCTTTTATTAGGGATATATACACATATATAAAATA